>CM056056.1:78584079-78602054 GCA_029574335.1 Rana kukunoris
CAACTAAACGCAAACCGGATGGAATAGCATGCTGCATGCCGCTGCAAGGTGCTGTGGTAGCCATGCTGGTTCAGTATGCCTTCAATTTTTAATAAATCCCCAACAGAGTCACCAGCAAAGCACCCCCACACCATCACACCTCCTCCTCCATGCTTCATGGTGGGAACCAGGCATGTAGAGTCCATCTGTTCACCTTTTCTACGTCGCACAAAGACATGATGGTTGGAACCAAAGATCTCAAATTTGGACTCATCAGACCAAAGCACAGATTTCCACTGGTCTAATGTCCATTCCTTGTGTTCTTTAGCCCAAACAAATCTCTTCTGCTTGTTGCCTTTCTTTAGCAGTGGTTTCTTAGCAGATATTCTACCATGAAGGCCTGATTCACACAGAGATGTGTCTGCTGCAAAAGGTGGCTACTTTGAAGAACCTAGAATATGACATATATTTTCAGTTGTTTCACACTTTTTTGTTATGCATAATTCCACATGTGTTAATTCATAGTTTTGATGCCTTCAGTGTCATAGTCATGAAAATAAAGAAAACTCTTGGAATGAGAAGGCGTGTCCAAACTTTTGGTCTGTACTGTATATCTGTCTGGATCTATTTGTATAGTTATTTGCTGTTTCTGGGAGCTGAGTGATACCGGGTGGAGAGGTGTTTCATTGCTGGCGTTGTGGCATTGGGAAATTGCTCCGCTGTGTACTTACTCAGGTCCGATTTCTGGTTTTGTTTGATTGGGCTCTCTCTTTGTATAGTCTAATTCTAAGCCTATTACATAATTCCATACCATTGACTCTTACAGTAAACTGTTAATGTTTAATCCTGCTCTATATTTTTCTTCACCACGTAAACACTTTGGCCCAGATTCACAGAGCGATTACGCCTGCGCAACTGCTGTTGCGCGTGCGTAAGTCTAAATGTGCGCGTGCGTATAGTTGGACGCGATTCACAAAACAATATACGCCAGAAATCTACGTTTTTTGGTCCGGCGTAATTGAGTTAGACCTTCGCTTCCCTTCGCGCAAAACTGCGCTAGACACACCATTGATTTGCTAGTCAAATATGCTAATGAGGGAGTTACGGGGATTCACAAAAAAACGCAGTTGCTGCGCAGGCTACGCGATGTGCGCAACTGCAAAATGTTCTGTCTAAAGTTAGAGGACCTAAAGCTGGTCTAAATTTTGAAAAAAAGTCTAATTGTCAGATAAAGCAACACTGTTAGTGAGGAGTTCAGCAGTCACACGTGTTGCCCAACAATCTGTATGCCAACATGCCAGGGGCATCGTCGCGCATAGCTATACTACTGACTTTAGATGAACAAAGAAGGAGGAGGGCACGGAGGATGGCACTAAGGAGGGCACGGGAGATGTTTTATTTTTTTATTTTTTGGCTTATATAAAATTTACAATTTAATCTAATCTAATACAATATTCTTATCTGATACAAGCCCCTCACTCTTCACTTGATATATCACACACGCATAGACATCTTTGGCATGAGAGATTCTGAGGTGTCTCGCATCTTCAGATTCACCCCTCATGCCATCGTGGAATTACCACAACCTTGCAGGAGGACATCAGCAGCCCAACACATGGCACCACCCATGACACCCATGACAGCTACATATACAATCAGAGCCCCATCCCCCAGATTGCGAACAGAACATGTATGGGGACAGCTGGCTGGTTGGTGAGTGACATGGGAGTCAGGCATGACTATCCCCTCCCGTGATGCACACCTCACAAGTGGCACATGCATGACTAACATCCACCTGTCTTTTCCCTTCAAGGTGACTCTGCATATGAACTGGAACCCATCTCATGACCCCATCTCATGCCAGCTCACATTATGCATCTTTGCACGTTAAAACACACACATTAATCATGGCACAATGAGAATGCATGCATGCACACCACTATGGTCCCTAGCACACACACCCCACATCCTCATCAAATTGGATTGGCACCAGTCCACCATGCAAGACTGGTGAGCAGTAACGCCACGTCAAGGCTCCAATTATGTCACTGTACATTCATACACCATTCACACGGACCTGGGAATCACTTCTCCCTGGTCCTGGGGAACCCTTCTCCACCCAAATTGAGGGATGACACCCCTTTTCCAGCAGGAATGTCACCCCCACATTCAAACAATCATTCACAACCCAAAAAATGCCAAAAATGTCAGCAAAAAAAAAAAAAAAAAAATGCATAGAAAAAAAAAAAGCAGAGAACAAAAATAAACATGCTTTCAAACCAAAAAAAGGGGGAAAAAAATTAATGCCCTCTGCCTGAGCCACGCCTGGGGCGCCCCCGGCCACGGCCCCGGACCCTCAGGGGAGACGCATGGGGGAGGGGAAAAGCCGGGGAAGGAGGAGCAGCCCCTGAGATCTGCCCACCTGGCGGCCTGCCCTCCAAGGCCACGGCTATTCTGTCCAGGGCAGCACCAAGTGTTGCCGTGTTGCCCTGGATAGCCTGGGTAAGGGCCCTCACATTCTGCCCAACGCCTGCTGCTGTAGTTTGCAGGTTGTGGAGGCCCGGGAGTGGTAGTCCAGGTTACCCAGCCTATCGTTGATGGAGGACAGGCTCTGATCCACCCGCCCCATAGTCTGGCAGAGCTGTCTCAGAAGGCGGGTCTGGGTGGCCAGGTTCCTTCTCAGACTGGCGGGCAGGAGATTGGGCGCCCCCCTGGTGCTCTGGGATGACCTCCTGGCTCTTGCTGATGGTTGTGGCCGGGGAGAAGGGGAGGCCCTTGTGAGGGGAGCCATGTTGGGGGAGGAGGGGGGGGGGCTCACCCTTAGGGAGGGCAGGCTTCTTGCAGCCAGAGGGGAAGAGTCCGCAGAAACCAAACGGCCAGTGCCTGCCATGGACTCCTCCTCCTCATGATTCTCCTCCTCCTCATGATCGGTCCTCGCATGATCCTCCCTCCTCCTCTTGTTCCTCCTCCGCGGACTTGGCCTTGTTGGGGGGGCCTCATTAGGCTGCTGTCCTGGCGTTGGAGCGGTCAGGCCAGATGGCCCTGCACCCTCCTGCACATCTGTGGATGACACAAACCATTCACAGGTTGGAGGATCCACACACTTGCCACATATTCCCTTTCACCCCCTCCCCCACACATGCTACACATGAGAGAAATAAAAACCTTACTGGCACCGCGGGGACCGGACTTGTGTCAAAGCCTGGCAGGCCCTCCACTTCATGCCGGTGAAAGGTCAGGGCCACCACACGCTCCGTCGCTGTAAATCTAACCCGGCATGGTGGGCCCCCTCCTGTGCCCCTGGCATGGGCATTTATTGCGGCCAGTTTTTTTTTCACCTCACGCCGGAGGTCATTTATTTTCTTTTTCATCCCAGACCGGGTCCGTGTCTCCCCCTCCCCCGATGAATTGACCTGCTCCGTGATCATATCCAATATCTCCCTCCTCCTGGCCGGGGTGGTGGTGGCACTCTGCGGGCCGTGGAGAGAAAACGCCCATAGTCGGTAATGGCCCGGGCAAGAATTCTTTTTTCCCCCACTGTAAAATTAAGCTTTCTTTTTCTCTCAGTCATACTTCCAAACAAACTCACTAGCAGTCACCAAAAATCTGTCACAATACAAGCACAACCAATCAGACAAGAACACACACAAAGAGAAAAAGAACACCCAAAAATCACACTAGCACTCAGCAAGAAACAGACACAAAAAAATCAGATGAAAAAATAAAGCAAGAAAACAAACGCTCAGAAATCTATCAATCAAACAAACAGTCAAAAAACACTTATCAAAACACACTTTCACAAAACTACCAACAAGCACTAGATCACACAGAACACTAATCTGACAACTACAAAAACACACTCTAACGAACAACAGAGCAAAAGCACTTGATTCAATGGGAAGGGACACAAAGGGATGTACTTTTGCAATGGAAGTGCGTTTGTGTGTGTCTATTTATGCTGTCTGCGTAGTTCACAACGTTGCCCTAGTCCATTTCCAATTTCACTGATTGCGCCGCTCCCGAGTTGTGAGCATGCGCACAACGGAGCTGACATGGTTTCCTTCACGCGCGCATGCGCGAGTCGGCCGGCCCTTCATTTGCATGGGGTCACGGCTCATTTCAATGTAACACGCCCACGTCCCTCCCAATTTGTATTACTCCTCCTTACGCCTCCGGAAAAAACCTTACGCTTGCGCAATCTCTTGCGCAAAAGCTTCGTGAATCGCGGGATTACGCGGCTAGATTACGCAAGTCTAACGGAAAAGTGGTGCGCTACGCCGGTCCAATAATGCGCCGATGTACGTGAATCTGGGCCTTTATTCTTGGTTAAACTGCATCTTGTGTGAAATCTTGTCTGTTACAGTGGTGGAGCGGTCACAGTGTTGCACAAGTGTGCCAAGGGAGGGTTCAAGCCAATCTTCTGGGGTTGATAGGCTGAGCGTAGACCCAAATCTAAACCAGCAGCTCCTTCGGGGGTAGTGCTACAAGTGTCAGCAGTTGTTTAAATAAAAATAAATATATATAAGCTTTACAGGGTTAGCTATAGCTCAGTTTTAAAAATATGTTTACACATATTTTTTAATATGTCAATCAGAAAGAACGTTGTGTTTAGATGCTGGAAAGCCCAACCTATCAAAACATCTCCTTTTTGCTAAATATGGCCTGGAATGGATAGAAAATTCTCAACCCAATGTTAAATGGATGCTTTTGCTTGATGTAAAAAGACAGTGGTGTTCAGTTATTCTCCAGCTTTGAGGTGTACCATTGTAGCTTATACTTAGGCCTCAAATCATAGACTGTACAGACACCGTTTGTTTGCTCTCTCTGACCTGATGGCCCTCCTGGACTAAGGTGTGTCGTGGCAGTTCTTCTGCCTTGGGCCCTGCTGGCTATTGAAGGTAAGCCCGGGAATTCTGGGGCCTACTAATCCAGGGGTGGTCCTGTGCTGTCTTACCTGCGGAAAGAGGCCGAGCAATTGGAGGAACCAGGGGAGGACTTTTCCCAGAGAGGAGCGAGCAAAAAGGCTGGTATCTCAGGAAGAGCCTGGAAACTCAATTGGGAGGACACATCCCGCTTCACAGTATTGCCAGATGGCTAAAAGAAACAGATACTGTGTAGCTATTGTTTGACTTTACAAGGGATTATTCAGTTGAACAGTTCTGTGGCAGAGTATTGTACAACGACTTTATTACCGTATTTATCGGCGTATAAAATCAGGGGAAAATCGTGGGTGCGCGATATACGCCGATCCCCGCTTCCCGCACTGTGTGCGCAGGAAGCGGGGAATGGCTCAGAGACAGCACGGGAGAAGCGTGGAGGACACCACGAAGGCCGCAGATGGACGCTGGACCGGACAAGGCCGCCGATGGGCGCCGGGCAACTGTAAGTAACTGTAAACTGTCAGTATTTATTTTTTTCCTTAGGTTTCCCTTCTAGGTTTTGGGTGTGCGCTATACGCCGGTGCGCACTATAGGGCGATAAATACGGTATATTCATTGAGTCTGTGGCAGAGACTTTGGCCGAGTGACGCACACCGGCTGCTAGGTCAGTGAGAGAGGCCTATCCGGTGGTTGCTAAATCCAATGAGGAGACAGTTTGTCCTCTGGATGCAAGAGAGTACCCGTGATCTGCAAAGCAAGGTATCTGAATCTCCCCTAACCCTCCAACGAGATGCGTATTTTGCAGCGATTGCAAGGAGTTATGATGAGGTGCGTATTTTGAAGCAATTGTCAGAAAAGGTCACCTCCTGATAGGCGAAAAGAAAAAGCAAAGTAGAAATTGTATATGTAGGAACGAACTGCGAAGTAGCATACGTAACGAATAGTAGATTTGTGATAGGGACTGTTACGAATTGATGTGTGGGATACTCGTGATGCGAACTGTTGTGCCGCCGGTGCAACTAGATTTTGAATTGGATTGTGTTGTGTACAAATGTAAATGTGACATGAATCGGTTAGTAGAAATGACATAAGTGACGAATTGTAGGCTTATGATAGGAACCGCTACAAATTGGCATGATGCGAACCGTTGTGCCGCCGGTGTTACTAGGTTTGGAATGGACTGTGATGCATGTAGCTGCCGCTGTGATCCGAATCGGTCAATAGAAACGATATGAATAACGAATTGTAAGGTATTGTAAGAACCAATACGAATCAATGTTTGGGAAACAACCAATGCGAACCTTGGTGCCGCCGAGATGACTAGGCTCGAATCGGAGTGATGTGTATAGCATGAAAGTAACATGACATAACAACGAATCGTTTGTAGGGTATGCGGGATGTATCCGTTGCGAACTGTTGTGCCACTGACGCAACTAGACTCGAGTCAGACTGTGGTAGGTATGCAACGTATCTGATACGAATCGGTAGTAGGGTAAAATAAATTGGTTGAAAAGTGTGAATTGAATCTGATTTTAATTGGTTGCAAAATATATGCCATCCCTTACCCTAAAACCGAACCCATACCAATACTAATCAAGTGCAGAGAAGGCAACAGGTGGGTCCAATTACCACCTCAATTAGCCACAGAACCTGTGCAAACAATACATGCTCATCTCCAAATGGATGGGACGGCATCCCTATAGACTGTGAATCCTATGAACAACGAAGCTGTAACGAGTGAAATCGGACAACAACCGACAGTGGCTCGGAGGCTTGGACCTACAAATAAAACAATAAAACATGTGTTTGTGGGTGGGATGACCAGCAAGGCTGGGGGAACATGCAAATCTACTACACCTGTGGCGAATGATGTCAGGACATGACCGACAACAACACAGGCAGAAAAGAACAAAAGGGATGCAGGATAGGAAACATAACAAATCGCAACATTGCGTATGAACGAAAAGGTTCAAACCCTACCTGCAACAGCAAACAAGAACCACAGACGAAGACCACGAACGGAGAAGTTGCAAGACATGTGTAATCGAATGAACAGACTCACAAACACAAGGTGAGCTGGGAGGAGTCTGAGCCCAGTGACATGTATTATCGTGCATTGGAACTGACAAAGAGGAAGGGGTCAGCTTAAATACCCTCTGGGCTTCTCCCATGAATTCAGGCCATCAAACTGGCCTTTATATATATACACACACACTTTTTTTTTTTTTTTTTTGTTAAAGCTGACTTGCTGTTTAAGGTTGCAGTAGAAGAATATAAAATCATAGGGCTGGGATTTCATGCTGAGCAGGAGTAGTGGGAAGTTCAACAATTATGGATATAGCAATTTCTTTGTTGGTCTCAGATAAAAGGCTTTGTACAGTCTGGTGGGGGATTAGATACTGGTTACTAGTGGATAAAGCACTTCTTCTATAAGTGCCAGTCACTCTGCAGATAAAAGGCATGGTAGACACAAGGAAAAAGATAAAAAAATATATTATAAAAAAAAAAAAATGTAAAATTAATGTGGAATTTGGAAAGTTAAATACATCTGCAGGAAGTCATTTAAAAGAGGGAACAGGGAGTTGTTAGATATTACCAGCCTAGGTGCTGACAATGCGATTGAATACTGTTATAACTTCCCTCATACATGGTGATCAGGCGGGGTTTATGCCTAATAAGTCCACTGCCATCAATTTGTGACGGTTATTTTTGAATATGCAATCTGACGCGGACAACATGGGCAGCAGGGCTCTCCTGTCTTCGGATGCTGCCAAGGCGTTTGACAGCATTGACTGGAACTACTTATGGGCGGTTCTGGCACGATTTGGGTTTGGCGACACATATATAGCATGGGTGCGTCTACTTTACAGTCGACCGGAGGCTGCTATCAGGGCCTTCGGGAGTCTGTCCCATAGCTTTGCGTTGGGGAGGGGGACGAGGCAAGGCTGCCCGCTGTCCCCTCTCCTCTTCGCGTTAGCCATTGAACCCCTCGCTGTAGAGATCAGAGCTAATTCCGGCATTGTAGGGTTTTTCTATGGTCCCCTGCAGGAGAAGGTGATGCTTTACGTGGATGACACCCTGCTTATGCTGGGGGATACCAACGCGTCCCTGCGGGAGGCCATGGCAACTATTGTGAGGTTCAGGGTGTACTCCGGCCTGCAGATCAACTGGTCAAAATCTGCCCTGTTGCTGTTGGACGGAGGGGACACACAGACGGTGGCTTCCTCTTGTCCCATACTGGTCACTGCTTCCTTTAATTACCTTGGGATTCATGTGACAGCCAACCCGAGAGACTTTAGCCATCTGAACATTTCCCCCTGCTCCAGAGGTTTAGAGAAAGGGTTAAGTCATGGAACAGTCTTTGCATTTCAGTGGCAGGCAAGGTGAATCTGGTAAAGATGATTCTAATGCCGCAGCTACTTTACTGTCTTCACAATGCCCCGGTTGTGATCCACCTGAAAGTTTTCCCCATGGTGAACTTCATTTTCCGGTCTCTGATATGGAAAAATAAGCTGCCCAGGATTAAACTGGAGCATCTTCAGAGGCCCAAAGACAACGGCGGGTTGGCACTGCCCAACCCGTGGTTGTATTACCTGGCAGCGCAGTTGCAACACCTGGTGGGGTGCTTCGGGAGTTAGCCGGCTGGCTCCTCAGGGGCACTGATGTCTCACATGGTGGGGGAGGGGCCCCTCCCCATGGCACTGGAGGCCTTGGCTTTTGCTAAGCCGAATAAGAAATACCCTACATACAATCTCATACAAAAAGTGTGGAATAATGCAAGTATATTCAACAGGCTGATGGCTATACTGAATACAGCCCCCTATGGCTTAATGATAGATACTTACACAGAATTGGCTAAATTGCAGATAGGGGCCGTCTGGAAACTACACAAGATCACGCATATCAAACACATTTTTAGACATGGAAGACTATGGCTGTTTGCAGACCTGCGAGCGGAATATGGGCTTCCGTCCACAATGCTTTTCCAGTATCTGCAGCTTCAACACGCAGTAAGGGCTCAGAGTAGGTCTTCTGAGTGGCATTTGTCGCCAACCCCAGTATTCAGTCTCATTAGGGATGCTGTGTCTTCGAAGGGATTTATCTGTCAGTGTTACGCTATCCTCTTACAGAACTTCTTGTGGCAGCATCCACTAACGGTGAGGGAAAATGGGAGAGGGACGTGGGCCAACTGGATGGAGAACATTGGGAAGAGATATTTCATGGGGTGAGCACTTGCTCACTGAATGTGGCCCAGCGGCTCACTCAGCTATATATCATCTTCCGTGTATATTACACGCCACAGAGGTTGCAGTTGATGGGGATGCAAACTGATGATACGTGCACTAGCTGCAAGCGCAACCATGGGGATCTTATTCATCTCTTGTGGAGGTGCCCAAAACTGCATAAATACTGGACCGAGATAGTGAGCACTGTTAATTCTGTATTTGGGGTATCTATACCTGTGGAACCCAGGGCTTGTCTGTTGGGTGTACTGAAGGAGTATGTGGTGGAGGTGTACACACAGGAGGCTGTGCATAGAGTGCTATTCCAGGCTAGGAAGTTGATTATGTTTTACTGGAAATCTGAGAACTCCCCGACTTCCGGGGAATGGATTGTTAAGGTGGGAGATATGTTACATATGGAGAAGATTATCTATCAACACAGGGGGAGCACATGGAAATATGAAAATGTATGGGCTCCGTGGCTGGATACAAACAAAGTGGCTGGATCTAAAAACAAATAGAAACAAATTTCAAAGATTTTTCTCCTAATTTTTGCCATGGCTCCCTATAAAAGACACCTCCATGTAGTAAGAAAGACTCTGCTTCTTTGTTCACTTTAGGCTGGGTTCAAAATAGTGCAAATTGGACGCAGATTTTTTCTCTGCATCCAATTCGCATGACAGGATATTGTGACCAGCTCTCCATCACATATCTCTAGAGCGGCTGTGGAGTGGCTTGCGCAGAAGTCCATGGGCTCAATTTCAGGGTCCAATTCAGGCAAAAATGTGTCCCTGATTTGTCCCTGAAATGGAGAACAGGGATGAACTGGACCCTGCTGTGAGAGGCATCCGGCAGCGGTGTGAACCCAACTTTAATGCTTTTTGCAGCCTGCTATACCAGAATAGAAAAGCTAAAACAGACGTTACTGCAGTAAACACTTTTTCCTTTTTGTATTATACATTTGCAGTTTCTGAAGGTATTCACAGGCTAGGTTGTTTCCAGGGGTGAACTTAGCACTTCTGCTGCCCTATGTAACTGTAGCACCACCTCCATAGGAGCCACTGGACAGGGTGGGCCTTCTGTTCTTTGCCTCAACCTTCTTAAAGCAGAGGTCCACCCACATTTTTTTTTTAAAGTTAGCAGCTACAAATACTGCAGCTGCTGACTTTTAAAAAATGGACCCTTACCTGTCCAGTGCACCCGCAATCGCAATCGCTCGTCTCTTGGCTGCCCCGGTAGCCATCCTCCTGATCATCAAGGAACAAGAGTTGAAGCTTTCCCCCTTCCCTGCCCGGTTCCCACTGCAACCGGCGCGGCGCGGCCCATCCTCACGGGTCCCTGCTCTCTCCTGGGAACAGTGTGTTTCCCATGAGACACTGGGGGTCGTTAAATAGCGTGACTCCCACGGGAGTCTATGCCCAGAAGTGGGTGCAAATATCTGTCTTAGACAGGTATCTACACCTCCTCCCCCCTGAAAGGTGCCAAATTTGACACCGAAAAGCGGAAGTTCCATTTTTGGGTGGAAAACCGCTTTAAGAACCTCAGCACTTCTGATACACCAGATTGAGTGTACAAACATACAATATCACAGGAAATCACTGAAAATAATATTTAGTATCCAACAGTAGTGCTATAACAAAGAAAACAGGCACCAAACCAGGTAGTAAAGGTAAACTTAATATAATGTCACCCATGGTTGGTAACTAGGCAAGCATAAAATGGATCAACAATGGTAATAAGACAATTTAGCATACAAAATGATTAATAGTAAAGACTACGCATAAGATGACATTTGGGGCCAGATTCAGGAACACTTGCGCTGGAGTATTTCGATATGCGCCGCGTAACTGTGAAGATGCGCCGTCGTTTCTATGTGGCCGTACCCACCCAACTAGATGCGCCCGAAGACGCGCCATTTGCGACCGGCGGAACGTTCCGACGCCAGAGTATCGTCAGCGCATAATTTCGCTGGGCGCATCAGTCGCGCCTATTGATTTCCCCTGCAAATATGCAAATGAGGGAGATTTCCCGATTCGCGCGAAAGATAAGCACCATACGCTGGCTACATGCGCCGCGCGTATCTCGTCCGTCCGGCGCAAAGGTATTTCTACAAAAGGCTGCTTTATCTTTACTCCAGACGGTCAGAGGTCAGCAGGAGAGCAGCTACAGCAGCGTTACCGACGATAGGAGCTAGCTGAACAACCACACTTGCAAGGACAACACCTCTGTGTGCCAACATGCCAGGAGCAATTGTGGTCCTCGAATTACTGATGGGTCCCCCGGAACGAAGGAGGCGGGCACGTGAGAGGATATACCGCACTCGTATGAGCCTCTTTGGCATGGGGGATGAGGAGGTGTATCGCCTCTTCAGATTCAGCCCAGATGCAATACTTGAACTAACCACAACCCTGCAGGATGACATCACCAGCCCAACACACCGCTCGCAAGCAGTGCAGCCACTGGTGAAGGTACTGGCAACACTTCATTTCCTTGCAACTGGATCATTTCAGCGTACAAGTGGAGTGGTGGCTGGGATGTCACAATCCTCCGTGAGCAGATGTGTGCACCAGGTTGTCCCTGCAATCCTCAGACGCATGTCCAACCAGTTCATCAGACCCACCACTGAGGAGCTGCGGCAGAAGGCAATGACAGATTTCTACAACATTGCCAGATTCCCACGCACTGTGGGGGCCATTGATTGCACACATGTGGCACTCCAGCCCCCCAGTGCCACAGAGCACATTTACCGCAATCGGAAGCATTGGCATTCCATCAACGTACAGGTGATAGCCGATGCCCAACGCCTCATATGGCACGTCCGTGCCAACACCCGGGTCCAGCCATGACAGTTTCATATACAATTAGAGCCCCATCCCAGCAGAATTTAACCAGAACATGTATGGGGACAGCTGGCTGGTTGGTGAGTGACAAGGGAGTCAGGCATGACTATCCCCTCCCGTGATGCACAACAGAATTGGCACATGCATGACTAACATCCTCCTGTCTTTTCCCTTCCAGGTGACTCTGCATATGCACTGGGACCCCATCTAATGACTCCTTTCCGGAACCCCCAAACCAGAGGAGAGAGAAAATACAATGAAGCACACATCAAAACACGTGGAGTGGTGGAGCAAACATTTGGGCTCCTGAAGTCCCGTTTCTGCTGCCTGGATAAGTCCGGGGGGACCCTATTGTATTCCCCTACCTTTGTGTGTCAGATCATCGCTGCATGTTGCATTCTGCACAACTTTGCTATGAGAAAAGGCCTGCACATTGACATACGTGATGACCTGACCCCCGACCCACACAGTCCCCACCTGCCAGAGGACACCCAGTCTGCTGATGGAAGAGCAGTCAGGAGGGTCCTCGCTGTAGGCATCTTTGGACACTAAACCAAAACATTAATTACACAGACAGTGCACGCGTGTACACCACTGAGGTCACTAGATCACACACACCACATGCACATCGCATTGGATTAGCCAAGTCCAGCATGTAGGACTTGGGAGCAGCAACGCCAGCGTCAAGGCCCCAATGATGTCACTGTCCATTCATACACCTTTCACACGTCATTCATACAGCCGTGGGGGTTAACTTCACCACCACGGCCCGAGGGTGATACCCCTTACTGTCAGGAGTGCCCCCTCTCACATTCACACACCATTCACACTGTCCCCTGCACTCCTGACCGTGTGCAGTAAAAAAAGAAATACAAAATCTCATAACCTGAGAAAATAAATAAACAAAAACTCATGACCTGAGTATAAAATAAATAATACAAAATAAACAAAAACTCATAACCTGAGTATTTAAAAAAAATCATAGAAACCAAAAAAAAAAAAGCCTCATCGGGGATGCCGGGGGCTTCTTCTGGGGGCCCCTCTCTGCCTCCTCAGCTGCCTGGATGGAGTGGGTGGGGGTGGGGGGGCATCTGGAGGTGGCTGATCCCCAGGTGGGCCACTCCTGGCAGGTGTGGCCTGCATGCCCTCCAAGGCCATGGCTATCCGGCCGAGGTATGAGTTCGTCTGGGCCTGCATCCGGAGCTGACAGGTGACCTGGTAATTCTGGACCCGCCGACTCAGCCTCCCCTGGTCCCGGATGGCAGCACTGTTACCCTGGATGGCAGCAGTGTTGGCCTGGACGGCTGCAGTGAGTTGTGTAATATCACCATGCACCTCCCCCAAACTGGTCACCACTGCAGCGCAGTTGCAACTTACATCCTGGACTGCGTTGCTTATCTGGGCAACGGAGCCCAGGCTGTCAGACACTTTCTCCAAATGCCCAACTATGGCCCCCATTGTTCAGTCTGTCTGGCGTGATCCCTCGCCAACTGGTCCTGGACAACATCAGACACCCCCCTGGTCTTCTGGGTCGCCTTCCTGGGGCCAGAAGATGGTTGTCCCCGGGGGGAAGGAGTCGCCTTGAGGGCTTCCAAGGATGGGGGAGGGGATAACAGATGGCCAGGAGAAGGGGAGGGAGACCTCCAAAACTAAAGTAAAGTCCTGCTCTGCCACAGCAGGCTCCTCCTCAACGACCTCGGCAGGTGTGGTGTGGCCACTCTCCTCCACCACCTTTCACCACCCAGGGGCTCGGGCACACGATGGCGTGGGGGGGATGGGGTGAAATGGACGCTGACCGATGATGGCCCAGCTCCGTCATCTGTGGATGACACAAAGCAGACACATGTTGGTGGTCCCACACACTTAGCACATGTACCCTCCCCCCCCAAATGCAACAAATCAATAGGGGATAAAAAACACTTACCTGTCCTGGAGCCTTCCTCCATGGAGTCATAGCTGGGAACCCCTCCACCTGCTCCCTCTCCAGGCAGCGTGCGACCACCTCCTCCTCCGCGGTCAGGGTGACAGGACATGGGGGACCACCACCTGTGCCCCCTTCATGCCTCCTGATGGTGGCCACCTTGCCCCTGACCTTGCTCCGCAAGTCGTTGATCTTTTTCTGAATGTCCCAGCAGTCCGGATGGAATACCCAAGACATTCACCCTGGCATGGACTCCAGGATGCCCTGCTTTCTCTCCCGGCTGGTCTTGCGGCTTTTTTTCCCATGAAGCAAATTATTCACAGACTCCATCGCTGAGATGATAACCGAGACCTCCTGGGAATTAAAATTAAGGTTCCTCCTCTCTCTGGGGTAGCGGGAGCAGCCATTACAGAGCAAAAGTATTTCCCTGGGGTGGGGGGAAACGGATATACTTTTGCGCCGGGAATGGCGTTTCCGCCTGCGCTTTTAAGCGCCAGCGGAACGCATTGTGCTGACGTTTCCCGGAAGTGGTGCCGACGGAAGTTGTGAGCATGCGCACAAGGGGGCGAGTGGGAGCCGCACTCATGCACATGCTCGTGGATGATGCGCTGAACGTAAGCCTCTGCGCTGGGCTCCGCCCATCATTTACATATGATCACACCCACTTCCACTTGCGTTGGGTTACGCCAGCGCATTATCGTTACTCTGGCGCAAGTTTACGCGCAACTGCTATGTGAATAACAGTACTTGCGCTGAAAGGGTCTTCAGAGTAACGTAAATGAGAAGCGTTACTCCAGAGGAAAGATACTCCCATCTACCTGAATCTGGCCCTTGGTGTCCAGATCAACATAACCAGTAGCAAGGCTATATCAAGTGCAGCAGTGAGCAGTAGTAAAGTTTAAAGGAGAAAAAAATGTTGCCTAAAATTAATGTCTGCAAGGTAGACAGACAGATTAGTGTAATGATTCTGTTAAAAAAAACGAGTAAATACCTATTAAATTCCTTCATCTATATCACCTCCGGTGTTCTAGTTTCTGTTCTCTCATTTACTTCCTGGTTTGCGGTGCTCGTTCATGTAAGAACTACATTTCCCAGTATGCATTGCGGCACGCCCAGTAATTTACACCTCCTTGAAGTCTACCACTTAGAGAGCGTCCTGCCGCACAGATGTAGTTCCCAGGAGGGGGCGAGCACGTTACTGACCACCGAAGTAAATCCTCCCTTCACGGTGGTGAATAACAATAAGACAAGCAGGAAGTGGACAGAACAGAGAAGAAATAGAGCAACTTCTGAGCAAAAACGAACAATGAGGAAGTGAAAAGAGGAATGTCTGCAGGTAAAGGATGCTTATTATGAAAAAAAAAATGTTTCCTTTACAACCCCTTTAAGGACAATGATACATATGGCAAGACTAAAAGTCAAGAGTGCAGTTCACAATATTACAGACAAAACACACAGAGGTGCTGCACCTGATATAAAAAGATATTATAATGCAGTAATATTAGCACGGATGATAAAATAGACTAACAAAAAAAGTGAAAAAAGATGGGTTAAGATGGAGAACGCAATAAGTAAAACACATTTAAGTAAAAACATTTGGATTCCACCAAGATACAGAACACTAGATATAGACACACACGACATGCTCAAAAATGTGAATATAAATGGAAATAAATGGGAAGTAAATGAGAGAACAGAAACTAGAATGCCGGAGGTGATATAGATGAAGGAATTTAATAGGTATTAATAGGTACTCATTTTTTAACAGAATCATTACACGATTCTGTCTGTCTACCTTGCAGACATTAATTTTAGCCAAAAAATATGATTCCTTTACAACTCCTTTAATGTTGTAAAGTATGTCCAAGGGAGTGTTATTGGTATTGTCTGGAATTTATACAATATTTTCGGGAGTATTACCATTTTTACCATGTTTATTCTTCCCATCCATGACAGTGGACATATTGCAATTTTCCTGATCTCATTAAGTAATAGAATATAATTGGCTTGATACATTTTCCACAACAAAGTGGTTAGTTTTATTCTGATATATTTTAATTATTTTCTCCCCAAGTAAATGTAAATTCCCTCTGTAGTGCCAAGTCCTCTTATTTACTTAAGCTTACATTTAAGATTTCTGATTTTATTGGATTGATTTTTAAATTTGAAAGTTTCAGTTCTTTAATTAGGTTTGGAAGTGTTCTAGTGTTGGAAATGTAGAACAAGATATCATCTGCGTATATCCCGACCTTATGATCATTTTCCACCCCCACCACATTTGTGCTATTCTGTATGGTTGCCAGTAAGGGTTCCAGCAACAGGACATATAGTAGAGACAACAGTGGACATCCTTGTCTTGTTCCATTGAACATCTCAAAGGATAATGACACACTTCCGTTGACCTTTACCGATGTGGTGGGGTGATTATTTCCTGTTTTTTAATCCATTTTACCATTTTGGTTCTATTCCCAGGTGTTCTATTGTATCCATCATAAATCCCCAGTCTACCCTGTCAAACGGATTTTTGGTGTCTATTATTTTTGGTGTCTACTACAGAAGTAGAGACGGTGTCTTCCTCCTCTCCCTTTCTGTAACAATAGTAATGTTCTTATACAATTTATCTTCTCTTCCTGGTATGAACCCTTTCTGATCTACATGGATCCATTCCGGCATCAGCTTTTTTAATCTTGTCGCTAAAATCTTTGCAAACAATTTTTCATCTGCATCAAGCAATGCTATTGGTCTATAATTAGAGCATAATGTTATATCTTTTCCCTCTTTAGGTATGACCATTACGTACACAAGTAATGATTCTCTCCTCACCCCCCCCCCCTCCCCTCTGCCAGATTATTCAGGTATGCACAGATTTTTGGGATCAATTGTTTAAATATTTTGTAGTATCCAATTGTGAATCCATCAAATCCATTTTTTTTTAAAGTTCTTTGCAAGATATTTTCCTGTTTTATTCCCCCTTTTATAGCTATCCTTCGCCACCTTATGGAAGACCTTTCTTACTTCTTGTTGCATTAAATCTTTTAGTTGGTCTATTTTTATTATTAATGTCTGTTAGACTTCAGTGTCTACTTTCCTTTTAAGTTTCTGTTCCAACTCATATATTTCACTTCATGGAAATTGGATAGGAAATACACAATTAAAAGACATTTAATAGGGAAAATATGATCTATGCAGGAAATAATGCACAAATGTGAACAAATAAAGATTAATAAATTGGAGGTACTTTCAGGTAAAGCATTTTGTGACTTCATTAACACAACCATTTAGACCCAAGGGGAATTTGAGCCCAATCGAAAGATTATATAATTTACAGTCAATGCTCAAGCATGGAATATCATGGATCTATAGAATACTCACGGAGATGGTGGGGCTGGGAGCACCTCCATTTATAGGAAAATGGGAAGAGGAATTGGGTATAGGACTGGAAAAACAACATGTGACCAAAGTGTTGGGAGTGGTACATCATTTTGTGACTGATATAAACACAAAATAAAGTATTATAAATGATTAGCAAGATAGTATAGAGCCCCCAGTGAAAGCTCAAAAATACCAGAAAAGTAAAACCCTATGCTGGAGAGGTTGCAATCAGAAAGGTACTATGACCCACATTTGATGGGAATGTACAAAAATAAAAGGAGTTTTCGCAGGAAATACAATGTTATATAAGGGAAATTACAGAAAAGGAAACCCCAAAATCCATGGGTATGTCTATTTCATGCAAATATAAAAAACAAATATATATATATATATTAATATATATTATTAACCGCATGCCGACCAGCCGCCGCAGTAATACGGCGGCAGGTCGGCACTGCTGCGCGAGAGCCCGTAGCTCTACGTTGCCACTTTCGACGGGCACTAGGGGGCGCGTGCGCGCCGCCGGCGGCCGCGCGCGCCCCCCGCTCGCCCCCGAGTCCCATGCGTGTGCCCGGCGGGCCTGATCGCCGCCGGGCACACGCGATCGCTCGTTACAGAGCGGGAAACGGGGTGTGTGTGTAAACACACAGCGCTCGTTCCTGTCAGGGGGGGAAACGCTGATTTTCTGTTCATACAATGTATGAACAGAAGATCAGTGGATTCCCCCTAGTAAGTCCACTCCCCCATACAGTTAGAACAC
>CM056056.1:78602154-78819654 GCA_029574335.1 Rana kukunoris
CCAAAGCACTCTTGTCCCCATGTCGATCGGGACAAAGAGCCTCTTCTTCCCGACAAACCCTAGCCATTGGTTGTCGGGTATGCGGGCGGGAGCCAATCAGAATCTGGGAGCCCCCCTTTAATAGGTGGCCCCCAGATATCGGGCCCCCACCCTATGTGAATGAGTATGGGGTACATCGTACCCCTACCCATTCACCTGGTGAACGTGGTTTTAACTTTGAGGGTCTTCTGCCGCCGCCCCCTTTCGAATTTTTCTGCCTGGACGGGGGTCGCACATCCCATCCAGGACTTGGACGTGGCGGCTTCTCGTCGCTGTCTTCTGCCGCTGCCCCTTCACCACGAAGCTCGTGCTTGTTTGATGAGGGCAGCGGGCTTCCGTCGTCTTCTCCGGGCGAGGGTCGTACATCCCACCCCGGATTTCGTCGCCGGCTTCTGCCTGGCTCCTACTAGGGGCCAGGCCTTCTTTTGCCGTCTTCCGCCGGAGGGCGCCACTCTCCGGGCTTCTCGACGTTGTCTTCCGCCGCGGGGGCCAGGCCTTCTTCTTTGCCGCCCCCTTCGATTTTTTCGGCCTGGACGGGGGTCGCACATCCCATCCAGGACTTGGACGTGGCGGGCTTCTCGTCGCCGTCTTCTGCCGCTGCCCCCTTCACCACGAAGCTCCGTGCTTGTTTGATGAGGGCAGCGGGCTTCCGTCGTCTTCTCCGGGGCGAGGGTCGTACATCCCACCCCGGATTTCGTCGCCGTCTTCTGCCTGCCCCCCTTCACCACGAAGCTCCGTGCTTGTTTTCTTCGTCGCAGTCTTCCGCCGCGGGTGACACTCGCGGGCTTCTTCTTCCATTCGATGTTGACACGGCGAGGTCCGGCGCTGAAATGCCTTCTTGAGCGGCGGGCAAGGACATATTGGCATTGGGCGTGGCGTCGTGGTGCCAACATGGCAACCCATGACAGAGAGTCGACGTGAACCACTCCACATCCAAGGTCCATGTTGGCATAACCACGCCCACGCCCAATGCCAAAAAAGTCCTTGCCCGCCGCTCAGAAGAAGCGCCGGACCCCGCCGTGTCAACATCGAATGGAAGAAGAAGGCCCGCGAGTGTGGCTCACCCCGACGGAAGACCGGCCCTCATCAGCCAAGCACGGAGCTTCGTGGTGAAGGGGCAGCGGCAGAAGACGGCGACGAAATCCGGGGTGGGATGTACGACCCTCGCCCCGGAGAAGACGACGGAAGCCCGCTGCCCTCATCAAACAAGCACGGAGCTTCGTGGTGAAGGGGGCAGCGGCAGAAAACGGCGACGAGAAGCCCGCCACGTCCAAGTCCTGGATGGGATGTGCGACCCCCGTCCAGGCCGAAAAAATCGAAGGGGGCGGCGGCGGGAAGACAACGTCGAGAAGCCCGGAGAGTGGCGCCCTCCGGCGGAAGACGGCGAAAGAAGCCCTGGCCTCGGGAGGAGCCAGGCAGAAGCGGAGGAGCCGAGGTGGGGCGACACCCCCGTTGTTCTCCGCTGTTTTCGGCCGGCCCCCCCGGATGTAAAAGAGCTTCATTTTGGGGTGGGGGCACAGTCGAGCATGGCGGAGAGCATGGGTGGGTGTTTCCCCCCCCCGGCAGAAAACGGCTAGAAGACCGAGGAGTGGCGACGCCCCCGTTGTTCTCCGCCATTTCCGCCGCCGCCCCCCCGGATGTAAAAGAGCTTGATTTGGGGTAGGGGGCCTGGCCGAACATGGCGGAGAGCATCGGTGGGTGTCTCTCCCCCGCGGAAGGCGGCGGCGAAGACCGGGGGGGGGGTAGGTGTACCCCCCCGGCGGAAGGGCGGCGAAGACCGGGGGGGGGTAGGTGTACCCCCCCGGCGGAAGGCGAAGACCGAGGAGGGGTTTCGCCCCCGTTGTTCTCCGCCATTTCCGCCGGCCCCCCCCGGATGTAAAAGAGCTTGTTTGGGGTAGGGGGCCTGGCCGAACATGGCCGAGAGCATCGTGGTGTCCCCCCCGGCGGAAGGCGGCGGCGAAGACCGGTGCGGGGCTGGAGCCCCCCCGCAGAAAACGTCTGGAAGACCGAGGGGCTCCGCCCCCGTTGTTCTCTGCTTTTTTCGGCCGGCCCCCCCCGGATGTGAAAGAGCTTATTTTGGGGTGGGGGCCTGGCTGGACATGGCGGAGATCATCGGTGGGTGTCCCCCCCCGGCAGAAGACGGCGAAGCCCGGGGCCCAATGGGCTGGTGGTGGGGGGTCCCGGCAGAAGACCCCCGGAGCTGACTAATAAATTATTTTTTTCTGTGTGTTTTTTTTTGTGTTTACACTTTTCCACCGGTGAATGGGTAGGGGTACGATGTACCCCATACTCATTCACATAGGGTGGGGGGCCAGAATCTGGGGGCCCCCTTAATATAGGGGGCTCTCAGATTCTGATAAGCCCCCCGCCCGCATACCCCGACAACCAACGGCCAGGGTTGTCGGGAAGAGGCTCTTGTCCCTTTCGACATGGGGACAAGAGTGCTTTGGGGTGGGGGGGGCAGTGCCCCCCTCCCCCACAGCACACACTCCCCCATGTCGAGGGCATGTGGTCTGGTACGGCTCAGGAGGGGGGGGGGGGCGCTCGCTCGTCCCCACCCCCATTCCTGTCCGGCCAGACTGCGTGCCTGGGAGAAGGGTTTGGTCTGGATCTGAGGGGGAACCCCACGCCGTTTTTTGGCGTGGGTTTAACCCCTTATGTTCCAGATCAAATCTAAGAGCCTGTTGTGCACCTGAAGGGGGACCCCCACGCCGTTTTTTTTTTAATTTGGGGTGGAGTTCCCCTTTATCCCGGTCCTGTCAGGGGGGGGGGGAATGCCTGCTCGTCTGTCCCTACAATGTATGAACAGCGATCTGTCATTTCCCCTACACAGTCCCACCCCCTTTACAGTTAGAACACACCCAGGTAACATATTCAACCCCTTCCGCGCCCCTAGTGTTAACCCCTTCCCTGCCAGTGTCATTTTTATAGTAAGCAATGCATTTATATACCATTGCTCGCTACAAAAATGCCAAATCTCACAAAAATGTGTCCGCCACAATGTCGCATTAGACAGAAAAAACAATGATAGCCACCATTACTAGTAAAACAAAAAATTATTCCAAAAAAAACCCATAAGACCACCCCTACTTAGAACTTTTGCCCAAACCAATCAAACGCTTATTGTGATTTTTTGCAACCAAAAAGATGTCCAAGAATACTTATCGGCCTAAACTGAGGGCAAACATTTTTTGAATATATTTTGGGGGAGATTTATTATAGCAAACAGTAAAAAAGATGTTTTTTTAGTTACCAAATTGTCGCTATATTTTTGGGTCAAGCAAAAATAAGAAAAAACGCAGAGGTGATCAAATACCACCAACAAAAAAAAAAAAAATTTTTTTTTGGGGGGGGGGGGGGGGGGGATGAGGACGCCAAATTTTTTTGGGGGCCACGTCGCACACCACGCAATTGTCAGTCAAAATGACGCAGTGTTGAAATGCAAAAATGGCCCCGTCAGTGACCAGTAATATGCTCTGGGGCTCAAGTGGTTACAAATTAGGAAAACACTAAAGTTAGCCCAATTTATGGCCATAATGTGAAAGATGATGTTACACCGAGTAAATAGATACCCAACATGTTACACTTTAATATTGCACACACTCATGGAATGGGGCCAAACTTCAGTACTTGAAAATACCCATAGGCAACGCTTTTTTATGTGTTTCAGGTTACCAGTTTAGATTTACAGAGGAGGTCTAGTGCTAAAAGTATTGCTCTCGCTCTAACGTACGCTATGATACCTCACATGTGGGGTTTGAACGGGGGTTCAATATGTGGGCGGGGCTTACACATTTAAGGCCCCGCCCATATATGGAAACATTCTTCAAACCACACATGTGAGGTATCATAGCGTGCGTAACAGCAAGAGGAATATTTATAGCACTAGACCTCATCTGTAAATCTAAACTGGTAACCGGAAACAATAAAAATGCTGCTTGTTCGCTTCTGACTGCGAGCTACTAGGGACAGGGGCGTTTAAATTATTACTATTTAGGTTTGTTACGTAAAAATTCTATAAGACCTCCCGTTCAGCTTGTAAAGCATCACTTCATGGGGACCAAAAAAAAATTTAACACCTCTAATGCTTTCATCCGCCATTGCAGATTTGATTCTGGTACTGCATTTCGAGTGAACTGGGCATGCTCGAACAGTTAGAAAAAGAAGTTGGAAGTTTCATCCTGAAAATGACTTGCATCTTTCTGAGCATGCTCAGAAAGCTCTTTTTTTGGCTTAGTAATTTAAGGACATCCTTAACAGGTGTAAGCAGTTCCAAGTGCACACAAACTAGAGGCTGACATTTCTTCATGTGTTTCCAATTGGTTCATTAGCACACATGTTATAAAAAGCGTGGATACTGCACGTGTCAGCTGCCCCTCAGAGGGGGCAGATTTGCTGGCTGGAAGTAATGGCGGAGTGAAACAGAGATGTTTTGGAGCAAGTTTTGTATTTTTTGATGTTTTCTCTGCTACATAATTTTGCTAAATGTTTCTCAAGATGTTAATGACTAATGTTTTAATCCTGTGGGTCTATCCTGTTATTTCAAAAGCATGATTTATTTTCCAATGACTGTGAAATAAACGTTGGTCTTTTTGTTTTTAGGTGTTTTTATATATTTTTGGTGTGTTTATTTGTAATTTTTTGTTTTGCTTTCCTTGTTTTGTGGACCAATAAAATTACTTTCAAATTTTGAAGTTTGTTTTGTGATATTTTTTTCCTGCTATGGATTTCAACCGCTGCAGCTGAACTAGTTTGGGCCTAAAACCATCAAGTGTGATTTGTCTCTAAGCTCTTTCCTGGTGTGTATGCA
The DNA here is from genome assembly GCA_029574335.1 of Rana kukunoris. NCBI lineage: Eukaryota > Metazoa > Chordata > Amphibia > Anura > Ranidae > Rana > Rana kukunoris. Next base: position 78,607,004 of record CM056056.1, read on the forward strand.
TGAAATGTTTAGTCACCAGAAAAGGAAGGACAAAGCGGTAAGTAATGTTTCCTAGAACTGATGTCCAGACTGACTTTTTAAAGCACATGTGCAAGATGTAGAAAAAGCTGCAAACAGGGCCTGTTGGAGGGGGGGTGGGGGGGGGGGGTGGTGTATTGGTGGACAGGCTTGAAGTGCTGATTTACAGCGCTGTGCTTGAAACTAGCACAAGACAATCCTATTCTAATTGTGGGTTGTTTGAGGGAAGCCAATTGAGTGTTAGAACCCCTGCTAGTGTTTTTAGGTTGGGCTTTGTGTCCCTTTTCCTAAAATTGGCTTCACTTCCTGTCACACAGCTGAACAGGAAGTGAGGTTAAAACCCTACCAATGGTCTTTTCTTCGGGACACAGGTCAATCTAACTAGTGTCACCATTAAGCAAATTGCACTGCAGTGTACACCCCAAATGATTAGTTATTTTGGGGTTTAGTAAAGGCAAAGCCGCTCTGCAGTAGAAGCGTAGGCAATGAAAATCAGAAGGGAAGCACTGATGGTTTTTACTTCCAATCCCGCCAAGTTTTGAGTTTTCTTCCTTGCTTGTCCACTTGTAGTGCAAAGTGGATTTGCCTTTAGTAAATGGACCCCAAAGTCCAAGATTCCTACTAATTTGGGGTGTACACAGCAAAATGCCATTTCCAAAATGGGAAACTATTTATATTGATCTGTGTGTCCCCAACAAAACATTACTCAGGTGTTTCCCTCACTTCCTGTTTGGCTGTGTGGCAGGAAGTGAATGAATTAAGTAGAAAGTGACAACATTTGTGAGGTGTCTTTACCCTATCAGGGGTGCAGGCATCCCCAAAACAAACAAGAAAATAGTTGATTTAACATTGGGTGGTGTTTGTGGGGGTCCCTAACACACATTCATACATATTAGCAACGCTGGATCCTGGCCTATTGGCATGGTTATATTTTCTTAAGCCTCTCAATAAAATGATCTGAAATTTGGGGTTAAACTGGAACAATAATCATCACTTTTATTTTTTGGATTTCTTTCATTTTGGATAGAGTTGGTGGGGGGGGGGTTAGAAGCTCTGTCAGTTTATTTTGTATTATCCCTGTCCGTTTGGGGAGATTGGCCTTCACTTCCTGCCCCATAGCCAAACAGGAAGTGATCGAAAACTAGGCAAATTAAGGGCCCCCCAAGTCCCCCCCACAGAACTTGTGTGTGTCCCCTGAAAATTCCTGGGTGGGTCATAAAAAAACAGGGTGTGGCCTTGACAGGAAGGGTGGGTCATTTTTCTATTAGGGGGGTGCCAAAATTGGTCAGGCCTAGGGAAGCACAAAACCTAAATATCCTACTGCATATTAGGGCTTATTTAGACAGGATCCAATTTACAGCATGTTTTTAGATTGTGGGAGGAAACCCGCACAGGGAGAACATGCAAACTCCAGGCAGATAGTGTCACGGGCGGGATTCGAACCAGCAACCCTTTGCTGCTAGGTGAACATGCTACACACTACGCTACTGTGCTGAACGAACATGATTGCAGCTGAAAGCATGAGATGTTTTTTTTTTACCAATTCCATGCTTTCCAGCCTGGAGGACAGATGTGGGGTCTAATTGACCCCGCCTTTCTCTATAAAGAGGACCTGTCACACACTAGTCCTATTACAAGGGATGTTTACATTCCTTGTAATAGGAAGAAAAGTGAAAAATAATACAAACAAAGGGACAAACAAGTGCAAAAATTAAAATATTAAGTAAAAAAATAAAATAACAAAGGAATTTAAATGCTCCTGTCCCTAGTAGCTCGCACTCAGAAGCGAACACGCATGCAAGTCCCACCCACATATGTAAACATCCTTCAAACCCCACATGTGAGGTATCATAGCGTGCGTTAGAGCGAGAGCAATAATTTAGCACTAGACCTCCTCTGTAACTCAAAAGTGGTAACCTGAGAAAAAAAGTCAAGCGTTGCCTATGGAGATTTTTAATAACGAAGTTTAGCGCCATTCCATGAGTGTGCGCAATATGAAAGCGTGACAAGTTAGGTATCTATTTACTCGGTGTAACATCATCTTTTACCTTATCCCTAAAAATTGGGCTAGCTTTACTGCTTTCTTATTTTGTCATTCATGAAACAGCCAAAAAAAAAAAAAAACGTTAGAAAATTTTTGGCACAAATACTGTTGGAAATGTGTCCGAAAAAATGGCCGCCACTTTATTCCCTAGGGTGTTTGTTAATAAAATATATATAATGTTTGGGGGTCCTGAGTAAGTTTCAAGGAAGAAAATATAATTGTTACATGAAGGAGAGAAGTGCCAGAATAGGCGCGGTATGGAAGTGGTTAAAGTGCAACAATAAAAGTGAAAAATTCCTTGAAATTTCGTACCATGGGGGGGGGGGGCAATTAGGGGCGCCATCAGGAATTATGGGGCCCCTTACACAGCTTCAGGCATGGCCCCCTGGAGCAGAGAATAGGGGGGGGGGTGCCGCCTGATATTAAGAAGGGGGGGGGCTGCCGCAATTTGATAAGCGGGGGGTTCCTTTACTAAAAAATACATATAGAAAAATATATATTAAAAAGGGTGGTAGCCATCCGGGGGCCCTGGGGACCACTGGGCCCTTTAATAAAAAGAAACTTCTGGGCTCTTTAATGAAAAAAATAAATATACAATATCTACATATATATAAAATAATAAAAAAGGGGGTTGCCTTGGGAGCTCTGGGCCCTTTATAAAAAAATAACTACCAAAAATCTAAAAAAAAAATAACATTGGGTGGGAGCTGTGGTGGCTCAACGTGAATGGCACTGCGCTGACAAGCCGTTCACCTCTGCAGCCAAGGGTTCGGATCCCGGTCTCGGCTACATGTGAATTGAGTTTGGTGGTGTCAGCCCGGCTCCCGGTGGGTGTGCTATGCAAGGTACGCCTGTGCTTAGTATGCCCACCCCCCCCCCCCCCCAAAAAAAACACCACACTTGCACACACTTTGGCCATGAGGTCTCCTAAAATAAAGGGAGGCGAAGGACCTACAGGGCTGGCTGGGTGGGCTACACTCCCATCCCTCTCTCTCGACAGGTCACGCACAAAATACACTTAAAAAAAAAATTAAAGTTAAAAAATAACAAACCTGGGGAAAATGTTTATAACATTTTTAGAAGCAAAAAGGTTGTCATCTGGGGCCCTCTGGGAGCTTTCAAAATTATATTATATATATATATATATGTTAAAAAAATAACCAAAAAATATATAATTTTTTTTTTTTTTTTTTTTTTTTAAAGGTGGGGGGTTGTCATCTGGAGCCCTGGGGATCTCCGGGCCACTGGGGACCTCCAGACCCCTAAAACAAAACATTGGCCCTTTAATAACAAAAAATTTGGGGGTTGCCACCCGGGGCCCTGGGGACCTCCAGACCTCCGACTGCTAAAAATATTAAATTCCAAAAATTGGCCCTTTAATAAAAAATCCTACAAAAACCAACTAACAAATATATATAAAAAAAAAAAAGAGAGGGGGTTACCATCTGGGGCGCTGGGGGGCCTCCAGGCATCTGGGCACCTCCGGACCCCCGGGCCCCTTACAGGTGTACAGGGCCGCCATCATGAATTTTGGGGCCCCTTACACAGCTTCAGGCATGGGCCCCCTGGAGCAGAGAACCGGGGGGGGGGGTGCTGCCGCATGAAATTGAGAAGCGGGGGGGGGGTGGTGCCACAAATTGAGGAGCGGGGGGGCCCTTTACAAAAATTTTGACAGAAATAAGAAATAAAGAAAAATATATATAAAAAAGGGGGGTAGCCATCCGGGGCCCTGGGGACCTCTGTGCTCTTTATAAAATAAAAATAAAAAAGAGAGAAAATACATATATAATATATTTTTTAAATATAACATTTATCGAAAAAAAGTAAAAAAACAAGGGGGTAGCCTTCCAGGGCCCTGGGGACCTCTGGGCCCTTTCCTAAAAAAAAAAAAAAAATATATTAAAAAAAATATATTTATTTTTTTAAATATATATATTTTTTTTAAAAAAAAGGGCTTGCCATCTGGGGCCCTTAGTGGCCTCCGGGCCCCTGGGGACCTTCGGAGCGCCCTTAAAAAAAAAAAAAAAAAAAAAATAATGTTTTTTTTGTTTTAGGGTGGTTCCCATCCGGGCCCTGGCTGGGGGCCCCTGGGGACCCCCGGGCGGTGTAATGCCTGTACCCCCCTAATGGCGGCCCTGCAGGTGTACTGCCTGTACCCCCCTGATGGCGGCCCTGGGTGTAATGTCAGCATGTGAAAATGACATTCTGAAGGAAAAAAGCCATTTAAAACTGACTCGCGGCTATAATGAATTGTCAGCTCCTGGAATTGCAGGAGAATTCATTCATTAAAAACACCAAAAAAAAAGCGTGGGGGTCCCCCCAAATTCAATAACCAGACCCTTTAGGTCTGGTATGGATATTAAGGGGAACCCCGCCATCAATTTTAAAAAAAAATGACGTGGGGTTCCCCCAAATATCCATAACCAGACCCTTCAGGTCTGGTGTGGAATTTAAGGGGAACTCCACTCCAAATTAAAAAAAAAATGGCGTGGAGTCCCCCCTAAAATCCACACCAGACCCCTTATCCGAGCACGTTGACCTGGCCGGCCCGCAGAAAAGAGGGGGGGACAGAGCGCGGCCCCCCCCCTCTCCTGAACCGCACCAGGCCACATGCCCTCAACATTGGGAGGGTGTTTTGGGGTGCCCCCCAAAACACCTTGTCCCCATGTTGATGAGGACAAGGGTCTCTTCCCCACAACCCTTGCCCGGTGGTTGTGGGGGTCTGCGGGCAGGAGGCTTATCGAAATCTGGAAGACCCCTTTAACAAAGGGGCCCCCCAGATCCCGGCCCCCCCCCTGTGTGAAATGGTAATGGGGTACCTTGTACCTCTACCATTTCACGAGAAAAAAAAAATGTAAAGGGTTAAAAAAGACAAGAGCCGGTTTTTGACAAGTCCTTTATTATCTTCTTTCTTCTTTCCTTCGGGTTTCTTCCTTCCTTCTTCTTCCTCTGCTTCTGTCTTGGGTCTTCTATTCCCGCATCTTGCCCGGCGTGTTCTTCCATCTTCTTCCGCTGTCCTTCTCGTCCGCATCTTCTTCTTCTTTCTTCGCCGGAGGCGGCCGCTTCCAATTGAAATCCCCGCTGTCTGCCGGACCACGCCCCCCCCTCTGACGCCACGGGCAAGCTCTTAGGAGTGTGGCTGCGTCAGAGTGCGTCAGAGGGCGGCCAATTCAATTTGAAGCTCGTGCGCGGCTTTTTCTTTGCCAGAGTCGCCGCTTCCAATTGAATTGCCCGCTTTCTGGAACATGTGACCACGCCCCCCTCTGACGCACTGGCACCACACGGGGACTTTCCTAAGAGCTTGCCCGTGGCGTCAGAGGGGGGGCGTGGTCCGGCAGACAGCGGGGATTTCAATTGGAAGCGGCCGCTCCGGCGAAGAAGAAGAAGAAGGAGAAGAAGATGCGGACGAGAAGGACAGCGGAAGAAGATGGAAGAACACGCCGGGCAAGATGCGGGAATAGAAGACCCAAGACAGAAGCAGAGGAAGAAGAAGGAGGAGGAAGAAGAAACCCGAAGGAAAGAAGAAAGAAGATAATAAAGGACTTGTCAAAAACCGGCTCTTGTTGTTTTTAACCCTTTACATTTTTTTTTCTCGTGAAATGGTAGAGGTACAGTGTACCCCATTACCATTTCACACAGGGGGGGCCGGGATCTGGGGGGCCCCTTTGTTAAAGGGGTCTTCCAGATTTCGATAAGCCTCCTGCCCGCAGACACCCACAACCACCGGGCAAGGGTTGTGGGGAAGAGACCCTTGTCCTCATCAACCCTCCCAATGTTGAGGGCATGTGGCCTGGTGCGGTTCAGGAGAGGGGGGGGGCCGCGCTCTGTCCCCCCTCTTTTCTGCGGCCGGCCAGGTCAACGTGCTCGGATAAGGGGTCTGGTGTGGATTTTAGGGGGGACTCCACGCCATTTTTTTTTGGAAATTTGGGGTGGAGTTCCCCTTAAATTCCACACCAGACCTGAAGGGTCTGGTTATGGATATTTGGGGGGAACCCCACGTCATTTTTTTTTTAAATTGACGGCGGGGTTCCCCTTAATATCCATACCAGACCTAAAGGGTCTGGTTATTGAATTTGGGGGGACCCCCACGCTTTTTTTTTTTCCTTTTTTTATGAATGAATTCTCCTGCAATTGCCGGGAGCCGACAATTCATTATTGCCGCGAGTCAGTTTTAAATGGCTTTTTTTTTTTTTTTCAGAATGTCATTTTGTGCAAAGACATATTTCTAACCACAGGAAAAGTGCGCTTTATTCACCTGCTGACATTCCCCCCCCCCCCATGGTACGAAATTTAAAATAATTATTCAAATGACGTGGGGGTCCCCCCAAATTCAATAACCAGACCCTTCAGGTCTGATATGGATATTAAGGGAAACCCCGCCGTCAATTTAAAAAAAAAATGACGTGGGGTTCCCCCCAAATATCCATAACCAGACCCTTCAGGTCTGGTGTGGAATTTAAGGGGAACTCCACCCCAAATTAAAAAAAAAATGGCGTGGAGTCCCCCCTAAAATCCACACCAGACCCCTTATCCGAGCACGTTGACCTGGCCGGCCGCAGAAAAGAGGGGGGGACAGAGCGCGGCCCCCCCCCTCCCTGAACCGCACCAGGCCACATGCCCTCAACATTGGGAGGGTGTTTTGGGGTGCCCCCCAAAACACCTTGTCCCCATGTTGATGAGGACAAGGGTCTCTTCCCCACAACCCTTGCCCGGTGGTTGTGGGGGTCTGCGGGCAGGAGGCTTATCGAAATCTGGAAGACCCCTTTAACAAAGGGGCCCCCCAGATCCCGGCCCCCCCCCTGTGTGAAATGGTAATGGGGTACCTTGTACCTCTACCATTTCACGAGAAAAAAAATGTAAAGGGTTAAAAAAAGACAAGAGCCGGTTTTTGACAAGTCCTTTATTATCTTCTTTCTTCTTTCCTTCGGGTTTCTTCTTCCTCCTCCTTCTTCTTCCTCTGCTTCTGTCTTGGGTCTTCTATTCCCGCATCTTGCCCGGCGTGTTCTTCCATCTTCTTCCGCTGTCCTTCTCGTCCGCATCTTCTCTCTTCTTCTTCTTCTTCGCCGGAGGCGCCGCTTCCAATTGAAATCCCCGCTGTCTGCCGGACCACGCCCCCCCTCTGACGCCACGGGCAAGCTCTTAGGAAAGTCCCCGTGTGGTGCCAGTGCGTCAGAGGGGGCGTGGTCACATGTTCCAGAAAGCGGGCAATTCAATTGGAAGCGGCGACTCTGGCAAAGAAAAAGCCGCGCACGAGCTTCAAATTGAATTGCCGCCCTCTGACATGTGACCACGCCCCCCTCGGACGCACTTGCAGCACACTCCTAAGAGCTTGCCCGTGGCGTCAGAGGGGGGGGCGTGGTCCGGCAGACAGCGGGGATTTCAATTGGAAGCGGCGCCTCCGGCGAAAAAGAAGAAGGAGAAGAAGATGCGGACGAGAAGGACAGCGGGAGGAACAGAAGATGGAAGAACACGCCGGGCAAGATGCGGGAATAGAAGACCCAAGACAGAAGCAGAGGAAGAAGAAGGAGGAGGAAGAAGAAACCCGAAGGAAAGAAGAAAGAAGATAATAAAGGACTTGTCAAAAACCGGCTCTTGTCTTTTTTAACCCTTTACATTTTTTTACTCGTGAAATGGTAGAGGTACAAGGTACCCCATTACCATTTCACACAGGGGGGGGGCCGGGATCTGGGGGCCCCTTTGTTTAAAGGGGTCTTCCAGATTTCGATAAGCCTCCTGCCCGCAGACCCCCACAACCACCGGGCAAGGGTTGTGGGGAAGAGACCCTTGTCCTCATCAACATGGGGACAAGGTGTTTTGGGGGGCACCCAAAAACACCCTCCCAATGTTGAGGGCATGTGGCCTGGTGCGGTTCAGGAGAGGGGGTGGGCCGCGCTCTGTCCCCCCCTCTTTTCTGCGGCCGGCCAGGTCAACGTGCTCGGATAAGGGGTCTGGTGTGGATTTTAGGGGGGACTCCACGCCATTTTTTTTTATATTTGGAGTGGAGTTCCCCTTAAATTCCACACCAGACCTGAAGGGTCTGGTTATGGATATTTGGGGGGAACCCCACGTCATTTTTTTTTTAAAAATTGACGGCGGGGTTCCCCTTAATATCCATACCAGACCTAAAGGGTCTGGTTATTGAATTTGGGGGGACCCCCACGCTTTTTTTTTTCTTTTTTTAATGAATGAATTCTCCTGCAATTGCGGGAGCCGACAATTCATTATAGCCGCGAGTCAGTTTTAAATGGCTTTTTTTCCTTTGAAAAATGACATTTGTGCAGAGACAGTTCTAACCACGGGAAACATGCGCTTTTTCACATGCTGACATTAGAGACCCCCATAGTACGAAATTTAAAGGAAAATTACACTTTTATTATTGCACTTTTAGCATTATTAAAATCACTGCTCCCGAAAAAACGGCCGTTTTAAAAAATAAAAAAGCATTGGTACATGTCCCCTGGGGCAGGACTGAGGTCCCCAAACACTTTTTAGGACAAAACTTGCAGATTAGCCTTTAAAATTCACTATTAAGATTTCCCCCATAGACTTATACAGGGAGTTCGGCGGCGGCTTTACTTATCAATCACATCGCGCTGCTGCTGCTGCCGCCGGTTCATGCGCCTAATTAGGGATTCATCCAGCGCACTAATTAAGGCATGTACCGGCGCAGCGCAGATTCATTAGTAATCAGCCCCAGTGATCAAAAAACCCTTGAAAGCCATAATAAATTATAATAAAATATTGGGGCCCAGACATCTCAGCGGCTTTACGGCGGAGTAATCTCAATACCCCTTGTATCCGCCGTTTTTTTTTGTCCTGTATCTATGCGCGTGATGCTTAGCATCACTTTTGCATAGAAACGCTTCTACATCCGACAAGTGTAAAACCATTAACTTGCGGATCGTAGTTGTAATGTCAACTCCGCCACTAGGTGGCCTTTCTACGTTGTTTTCTCATTTGCATATGCAAATGAGGTATGTACCCGATTCTCTTCCGATCGCCTTTTACGCCGCCCCGTCGTCGCGTACGTCGTTTTCGTCCAGCCGTAAGGTTACCCCAGCTTTCTATGTGGAGTAAACCTTACGAAGTACCGTCGGATTGGCCGTCGGGTGCGTTGGATGCCATGTTAAGTATGGCGTCGTCAGCGTCGGCTTTTTTCCGTCGCTTACGTCGTTTTACTAACTCGTTCGCGAATAGGGAGTTGCTAAATGACGCTCACACGTGTCGTTTTGACGTCGTTACAACGACGCTTTCCGACGTAAGCTGGAGCATGCGCACTGGTGCTTTTTCCCCGGCCGCGCATGCGCAGTTCGTTCGACGCTGGGGCCGCGCCTTAATTTAAATACAAGCCGCCCCATTTGAATTGCGCGGGTTTACGCTGGGCGATTTACGCGACACAGGCGTAAACTACGGAGCAAGTGCTTTTGAGATTAAGCACTTGCTCTAGAACGATGTGGCGGCGTAGTGTAAACTGCTTTACGACTACGCCGCCGGAATTCTATGAGAATCTGGCCCATAGTTTTTACATTTTTTTTTTTTTTACATACTGTCACAAGACCAGTACAGTGTCACTATAGTACTGTACTGCTCTGTGGGAGGGTGATCAGAATAAGCAATCTGCCTTTACTTGCTAGTGGTCGGCAAAAGGTAATAGTGTGCAAATGTACAACAGTGGAAACCAATAGCAACAAAGGATCAATGTGCAAAATTGAAATACTCTCAAAGGTGTCAGAGTTGTGCATGACAGCATTACTGGGTTTACCAGAATAGGCAGGGGCGGACTGACAACTCATGGGGCCCCCAGGCAATAGAAGATTATGGGGCCCCCGGGCTTACAGATGGCCACAATGCCAGGAGGTAGTGCAGAGGCGGGGCAGCTAAAATTTTGGGATTTTCACATCAAAAGCATGTCGGTTTCGGACATATCAGGGACAGATGTAAAAAAAAAAAAAAACGATTTTTACATACTGTCCCTGGTTTTACTGAGCCTGGCAACCCTAATGGGACCCCCTAGTAGCATGGGGCCCTCGGGCAGTGCCCGGGTGCCTCAATGGTCAGTCCGCCCCTGAGAATAGGTTAACCTCTACTCCTCGCCCCTGAGAATAGGTTAACCTCTCCTCCTCTGTCTCTGGATCCTTATTTCTCTTTTATGAGAGACTTTCTTTAAAGTGGGCTTTTTGCCTCCTTTTGTGCCCACTTATTGCAACCTTTATGGTTGTACTGTTCCCCTGGATTTACACCAAAAAAATGGGATGCAGTATGGAGAAATATATATACTAGCTTTAGCTCTTAGCAACACTGGAATTCTCTTATGCAATCATTTCTCTGGGTAAAAAATCATTACAATGGAATTTTTGTGTTTGCTTTAAATGGAGGACGGCTGTAACTTTTTGTAAAAAATTTCAGCTGCATTGAATTAAATGTTTTTTTTTTTATTATTATTTGAAATTTTCACCAACCAAATTAATAAAGTGACCTATCTGCATATATATTAAAACAATATGATTTCAGGGTTAATATTCAAGACACATTTCTATGTCTAATACCATTTCAAAGTGTTTTTGTGCTTACTTGAAACTGCTGATTCTCATTTTTCTCCCGAAATTATCAGTAAAAAAAACATACTGTGATATAAAATTGTGCCCATTGATGCAGAATTGCAGTTCACCACAGATTTGACAGCACCTGCTGATACTTGTAGTCCCTTAACAGCTGGAGAATCTGCTGCAGGGCTTCCATGTCTTTTGACAAGTAAATAATTAAGCTATAAGAAAAAACAGGCTCACAAAACAAAGAAATGTAGAACATATGCTGTGCATAAATTTAGCAGAACATTTGATATAGTGCCAACACACTCTAGAAATTAAAGGAAACAAATGTAATGGGAAGGAAATGTGTTGATGGATAGAGTACAGAAGGTTAAATAAATGAAACATTTATAATGGAACGTAGAGAGCTAGTAATTTGAGTATTCACAGAATGTATTTTAAGCTGATGCCACTATTTTATACTTAACTGCTTTAAATGAAGTCCAATCTACTTCCCCCCCCAAAAAGTCACATTTTGACCCAAAGCACAAGTAAGCTGGATTAACATTTTAATGCATGGGTACCTGTGCATTGCAGAGTGTGAGTGTCACCTCAATATACATATACATAAATAAAACAATTTTGGTTTGGTTTGTAAGTGCTATAACTTTTCCACAAACAAATCAATATACACTTATTGGATTTTTTTACCAAAAATATGTAGCAGAACACATATTGGCCTAAACTGATAAAGAAATTTGATTTTTTTACATTTTTTTATTGCACGTGTTTTATAGCAGAAAGTAAAAAAATATATATTTTTTTCAAAATTTTCTTTTTTTTCTTTATAGCGCAGAAAATAAAAACCAAAGCAGTGATCAAATACTACCAAAAAAAAGCTATATTTGTGGGGAAAAGGATATCAATTTCATTTGGGTACAGCTTTGCTCGACTACACAATTGTCAGTTAAAATAACGCAGTGCCACTTCGCAAAAAATGACCTGGTCATGAAGGGGGTATATCTTCCGGAGTAGTTAAACTGGCTGTATCGTGAAATAATATGTTAAAAGAGGTCACTTTTAGTGAAAATGTAAGCCATCATAATGAACAGATTATGAAATAAACACAGCAGATTTGATATGCAAATTTCCACTTTTCCTGTCAAACTTTAGTTTAGCCATCCCTGTTTTGACCTATCGGTTAGCCGTCCATCAGTTGAATTTTAAAGCAAGCCATCTGTTTTTTGACTGAAGGATAACGGACCGATGGGGCCTACACACGATCGGTTTGGACCGATACAAACGAACCTCAGTCCGTTTTCATCGGTTTGAACCGATCGTGTGTACGAGCCGTTAGACGACCCCTGCTTTTTGGCCAGTTTTTTAAGTGTAAAAGGTAGTCTTATACGCCAGCAAATACAGTATATCAAATGTTTTTACTGTGATTTACATCAGTGCATTCATTTCTTTTTACTGGCCCTTGGGGCATATTTTTCCTGCTGACACCAAAGATGTAGCACTATACTTTGCACTGACATTAATGCTGGGACACTATTCCTCTTACTGACACCAAAGATGGAGCACTATTCCTTCTATGGTTTCTAAACAATTACCAACAATTAATAGGCTTGGATTTTCTCTTGTACCAGGAGCTGCCACATTACAATTAAAGATTCCACAACTCACATTCTGTTGAAACACCCCTGTCAGCATGTTATATTTTGAGAAGATGTTTTCTCTTATTAGTATATCCATATTTAATGGGGCTCATTTGTATATTTTACAAGAAGCAAAGCGTTCTTTGTTGCCAAAACCATCCAGTTTGTGTTAGGGTTATATAATCAACTGGCAGCATCCATTAGCAAAGCAGACACCTTTCTTTCCTACAGATTTAAAAAGAATTTCCCAATTTTACTAAGTACATTACAGACTGCTTGAAAACATAAACTCTTGTACTCTCTACACCAGATGTCAGTGGAAACAGCTTAATTACTAAAACAACTTTCCAAGTCTCTCAGTCTCTAACCTTGACTTTGGCAGTTTAATCTCCAGGAGAAGTTGAAGGAGAAGTACATATCAAGACATTACAGTGTTCTTTGGCTAGAAATGAGAACCAACATATTCAAACCTTGCTATTAAGTAAGGGATATTTTCCAAGACAAATGTGCAGACACATGATTAACACAATTTTAGGATATCTAAGAACATTATGGTTATCCAGGGATGAGTGATTTTAATTGTTACTTTTTATTGAGTTTCTTTTTGTTCCCTTAATTCTCAACAAACTAGTTGGCAGATTAGATGTTAGGCTCATCCTGCAGATGATGCAGGCAGTGACAGGTGCTTCTGAATCCTAATTTATAGATAAGTGTTCTGTATTGCTCCACACAATAGACTCGGGATAAAAATAATTTGCTTCTCTGTTTCCTTACAGTGCAATCTACAGGTGGTTGATTAGGAGTAGATGCTGTTCTTACAGAATTTAAAAAAATGATCGCTAGTGATCTTCTGAATTACTGTGATTGGTAGCCTTTTCAATCAGAGTAATCCATTTTTCCCCTCACCCTCAAAGTCTACAGTTATGTAGCCCTAACTTCTATATTTAACCACTAAAATCCCATTCAATGTTTGGTCTATTCATGTAATTTCAAAAGTTGTTTTTAAAAACTTTAATATTACAGCTTTCATTAAAGGAATACCTTGTGATGTTTCCATGAAGGTCCTTGTTAAGGGACTCCTAGTTGTTAGATGACAACTGCCTCCCAGATTCTGCATTGCCACTATAGACGTGCGCACAGGGTGTGCCAGGTGTGCCCAGGCACACCCTAATCACCCTTTACAGCACAGATTCCCCCTACTTCCCTGGTTCCCTCCTCCCCCTGCAGTGCTACCAGCTTCCCTTCTCTCCCGCAAGCTGTTGCTGCAAGGATGTTCTAGGATGAGTAGAAGAAGGGGACAGTAAATATGTAATTGACCATCCCCTTCCCTTTCTGAATGAACATGGTGAGTGATCAGAAGTGTGTGTTTGAGCAAGGATAACAGACCCAGAAGGGCGATTTTTATTTTTAAAGGGAAAGTTAGGCAACATTGTATTTACTTTGGCAAATATATATGCCCCTAACGTCCATTCAACTCAATATTTAAGCCGAATTCTCGGCAAATTGAAAATTTTTACGGAGGGGTACATAGTCCTGATGGGAGATTTAAACTTTGTAATGAACCCAAGGGAAGATAGTACGTCCCATATGAGGGTGACAACTAACGCACAAATACAAAAAATAAAGCATAAGATGCATGAATGTGTGGATGTGTGGAGGGCTTTTCACCCTAATAAGCAACATTTTTAGTTTTTTTCACCCCCACACGGAACATACACCAGGATAGATCATATATTGCTGGATCATAGATTATTGGAGCGGGTCACCGAGACTGATATTGGAATCATGACTCTGTCAGACCACGCCCCAATAACCATGAAAATCAAATTATCTACTCAAAAGAACCAACAAATGGTCTGGCATCTAAATAATAATTTGATCCAAGATGAAGAAGGGGCAGGAAGGGTGGAAGAGGAACTTAAAAACTTTTTTGTACTTAACGACACAGAAGGGATTTCAAGCGCAATTCTCTGGGAGTCGCACAAAGCGTATATCAGAGGGATATTGATCTCTGAGGGGGCAAGGGAAAAAAAAGAGAAAAATAAAAAGATCGATATTCTGTCCATGGAAATAATGAACTTGGAATGTAAACACAAAGAGCTAAGACTAATGCCGCGTACACACGATCATTTTTTGCGAGGAAAAAAAACAACGTTTTCAATCATGAAAAAAAACGAAATATTTCAAACTTCATTTTCCAAAACGACGTTGCGTACACACCATCGTTTTTCTACAAAGCTCTAGCAAAGCGTGGTGACATACACCACGTTCGGCGGCACTCTTTTCCATTGAAGCTCCGTCTCATAACTTGCTTCTGAGCATGCGCGGGTTTAAAAACGTCGTTTTCAACATCGTTTTGCCCACACACCATCACTTTGTATGACACAAAAAATGACGTTTTGAAAAACGACACAAAAAATTCAAGCAAGTTGGAATTTTTTTTTGGTCGTTTTTTTTTTTAAGACAAAAAACAACGTTTTCCCCGAAAAATTACGTTTTAAAAAACTTCGTTTTTTTTCATCGCAAAAAATGATCGTGTGTATGCGGCATAAAAGAGACGTACCTCAATTTAACTCAAAAAAGAGAGGAGCTTAAGGAGATCATGGAACAAGAAGCTAGCAAAAACTTTAATAACATCGCTAGAGAGTTTGCAAAGAAGTAAACTGGAACTACTGGGGTCTATTGTCCATCTCTTCCTTCAGCAGCTATGGTTAAAACCAACTGTCGCTTAGATCCAGAGCCACCTGCCAAGGAGCACCATAATATCTTTATAGTGCAGAACCATACAGAATTGCAGCTTAATTTAACACACTACATTTTCCACTAATATAGTTTGTATTCTTCTAAATTTGGAGTTAAGCTGGTGACAACTGCCTCAACTGCCAGTTCTTAACAAAAAACATTTGAGTTCTGTGCGTGATATTTTTTTATTTGCACTATCATTTCCATTTGCAGGACAAGCTTTATTTATTACAGGTATTTAATTAGCATAGTCAATGTACACAGCGCTTTACATATATATTGTACATTCACATCAGTCCCTGTCCTCAAGTAGTGGTGCTGCAATGGGGGTGCGGACCACACCCGGGTGACACCTGCAAGAAGGGTGGCACTATCCCATCCGTGACAGCATATGCTGCATACCTTGTGTACTCACCAGCTGGGAGCATTCCTCCCCCTGGGTGATCAGCCACAGCACCCAGGTACCAGGGACCAACACAGACAGGCCAATCAGAGCTCAGCAGAGGGGTGCAGCACCCCCATACTGGATTGGTGATAACATAACTCTATATTATACAGCCAGCCTACTTCCCCCTATAATCACACTGCTACTATGCAAAATACCCCCATGACACTAGCCAGAGCGCAGGGGGAAATCCCAGGTATGCAAATGAGGGGCGGGGCCAGAGCTGCACAGGGATCAATTACTGCTCCGAAACTACAGCCACATGAGTATGGTCTACCCATTGAAGTCCTAATCTGTTTGCTCTACCATATGTAGTTTTGGAAAATACTGCTTTGTTATGACATTATCTTACCTTTACTATGTTATTATCAGTCTTGGGGCAGTGGCATCGATATGGGGGTGTGAGAGAGGGAGAGCCATTTCGATGTGGCGGTGCTGTAAAACATATAATCTTCCCGGGACCCGGCACCAGGTGACACTAACTGTAGTGACACCACTGCCCTCAAGAAGTCAAGAATCTAAGATGTATAACTCATACATCTTAGACATACATACCCACATACTAGGGCCAATTTAGCATGTCTTTGGAGTGTGGGGGGAAACCAGAGTACCCGGAGGAAACCCACACAGTCACAGGGAGAACATAACTCCAGGCAGGTGATGTCGTGCTTTAAAGGTGTACTCCCTTATTCGAAGGTCCAAATAGTACCAATACACAAAGTTAAAGCGGATGACTGCTGAAAAAAAAAAAAAAAATCAGCAGCTACAAATACTGCAGCTGCTGACTTTTAAAATCGTCACACTTACCTGTCCTGGAGTCCAGCGCCGTCCGCAGAAAAGGACGAGCGATCGCTCATCACTCTGCTGCCCCCCCCGGCATCCTCGGTGAGGGAACCAGGAAGTGAAGCGCTCCGGCTTCACTGCCCGGTTCCCTACAGCGCATGTGCGAGTCGCGCTGCGCCTGCTGATTGGCTCCCGCTGTGCTCTGGGAGCCGAATGTTCCCAGAACACAACGGGGGGGACAGGAGGTGACGTCCTGCCTGCAGTATGCCCACAGACTGTGGCCGGAAGTGGGTGCAAATACCTGTCTTTAGACAGGTATCTGCACCCCCCCTCCCCCTGAAAGGTGTCAAATGTGACAGCGGAGGGGGGGAGGAATCCGATCAGCGGGAGTTCCACTTTAGGGTGGAGCTCCGCTTTAAAGCAAAATATTTATTGCAATCCCTGGGGGGAAGAAAAATAACACACACATGCAATGACAATTAAAGTGGCACAATTAAAGTTTGCTGAGATAAGGAAAGGAATAGGTTATGAAATGGGGGGAGGGGGAGGCAGGAGTCAAAAAGATGAGCGTGGTCAAAAGAAAAGTCGCATAGTGATTTAGAAAACTGAGGTTCACATTTAGTTCCATTTTTCTTGTGTCAAAAAGGAATTATCATTCTTTGTTTAAAAGCTTTCCTATCATACAAACTCTTACATAGGATCTACCTCACACCTGCACATTTACACAGAATATATCCCTCCATTCCTGCCGAGAGTTGGCGGTGTGCGGCGGACTCAGCAGATCTTATCCACGTATTCTGGTAATGCCCTAATATTCAAATTTTCTGGGAAATGGTAGTCTCAGTCATACATTCTGTGACCACTATTCATGTGCCCTGAACAGTGGAGGTCTGTTTGCTGTGTTTGTTGGATGCCCTGGCTCATCTGCGGGCTTGTAGGATGCTGATAGGATTATTATTGTTCTATGCAAGAAAAGTTCTTCTTCTCCAATGGAAATCCCCATCAGCTCCAACCTTGACCTTGTGGAAAAAAATAATCTCAATTTACCACTGTACAAAGCCACCTATTTAGCGAGAGGATAACCTAAAAAATTCCACAAGGTCTGGGACATTTGGGTTGAGGACCTGTCTATCAACACTGACCCTGTCTCTCCCAATTAGTGGCTTACATTATAAAGGATCAGGTGGGCATGTATACTGTATGTAATTGAACCCGAACATCTAATAATTCTATCCTATTACATGTGGATTTTTAACTACACCTGAGCAGCTGACAACTACAATATTTTAACAATATCGGTAGTTACTGGGGCAGATATGTTGGGGGGTTTCCTCTAGTGCCAATAACGGCACTACCGTTAGGAAGGCCACCCTTTTTTTGGTTGGTTGTGTTCCTTGTTTTATATATATGTCTTTATATATATATGATTTTTTTATTGTGATGTATTGTGATGTATGTGGATTGAGCCTGGGTGTGCCCAACAGGCTCTGTTTTGTATCTCAACTTGAAACCCAATAAAAAAAAAAGCTTTCCTATCACGTTTATTTTTAAAGTTCCCATTAAGAACTATAACATTCATGTCTTCATACAGCGGTCTGCTGGTGTGAAATGATGACCCACAGTTTAACTGCACTGTATTATTGTTTTTTTTACTGTACCAATCATCATCCACATACTGCCCACATCTGATTCTCCCAAGAAAAAGGGGGTGGGTGGAAAAATGTCTCCCGACTACGATTGATAAAAACTCACAATCCTATAAATGAACATATAAAAAAATGAAACAAGGAAGGTAGAGGAAGCTCCTCTTCCCAACTCTAATGCCGCGTACACACGATCATTTTTTGTGATGAAAGAAACAACGTTTTCAATCATGAAAAAAAACGACGTTTTTAAAACTTCATTTTCCAAAACGACGTTGCGTACACACCATCGTTTTTCTACAAAGCTCTAGCAAAGCGTGGTGACGTACACCACGTTCGACGGCACTCTTTTACATTGAAGCTCTGTCTCATAACTTGCTTCTGAGCATGCGCGGGTTTTGCCCACACACCATCACTTTTTATGACACAAAAAACGACGTTTTGAAAAACGACACAAAAAATTCAAGCATGTTGGAATTTTTTTTTGGTCGTTTTTTTGAAGACAAAAAACGATGTTTTGCCCACACACGATCAATTTAAATGAAGTTTTAAAAAAACGTTGTTTTTTTCATCGCAAAAAATGATCGTGTGTACGCGGCATTAGGATTTTAATGTGAGATATCAATCGTGGTAATAAAGTAGGCACACCAAACACGTAGGTTATATATCAAAAATAGAAAGTTTAATTTACATAAAATTATTATACATATAAAACAGATCAATTGAAAAATTACCACAGTATTTACAGAATAGCAATGAGAGTTTTTTTGCACTAATTGCCAACTAGTTTCGCACTTGCGTGCTTCTTCAGGGCTTTACACCTCGGTCTCTTCTGAGAAATAGTCGTCTGTGTATAACAATAGATGCCATTAGTACAGAACAGCAAAATATGGCAGATTGTATAATATAATTCTTTCAGAATTATCAATAAGAAATACATTTATATACAACAAAAATCTGCAAATAATATAAGAAAGTGTGCTTACCAATCCTGTTTTAAAAAATGTGACTAGACATGAAGTCAGAACGCCTTTATTATCCCGACAGCATAGGATAAAACTGGGAGCGGGAAAAACCAGTGGAAGCCAGATCCACTTGGCTATCAAATGTGGATGATAAGGTGATGAGGTTTTTTACTATATAGCAGAATAGAATTCTGAAAATTATTAAAATGGATATATAAACAATTTCATTCTAAATTCATACGTATAAATCTGTAGTCTATAATTTGATAGAAAACTGTACAAGTACATGTCATATTTTATTTTATTTTATTTTATAGCAAAACTGAAAATATCCAGATTTGCTAATAGAATGAATAGGGTTTTAGAAATATTTAGGTAGTGGCCATACTATAATATAATATGATATAAAGATCTTGGATTAACATTCAACAGCCATATCCTAATTTGCCACCAGGGGTGTTTGGAACAGTATATTTATGTTCCCTGACCATGTTTTAGACTAACTAATATACATCCTTTCAAAATGGAAATGTATTTGTATTTATATATAACAGTAGACCCCCCCCCCCTTTTCTCTTTCCATTTTGAAAGGATGTATATTAGTTACACATTAAAATCCTTAGAGTTGGGAAGAGGAGCTTCCTCTACCTTCCTTGTTTCATTTTTTTATCTGATTTTCCCCTGTGTGCCCAGACCCCCTTTCTTCCCCATGCAGCTCCCCAGCATCCCTCTCCTGCCGGCTGCTGCAGGCACACAGGTGGATGGAAAGTGGAGAAAGAGGCCGGTAAACATGTAATTTACCAGCCCTTTTTCTTTCTGCGTTGGACACAATCTGTAAGGATCGCTGCTGTATTCATTGATAACTGAACATAGTTAACTGGATTTACTATGCTTCAGTTTATGAATGAACAGGAACGTTTGCCTCTTGTTCATTCATCTTCAGTGCAACTGAGGCTATAGAGAAAGCAATACAATCTGTGTGCCCAATTTCTTTCTCTGCCTCAAAGGTGAGATGTTAGCAGGGGTCTAAAGAGACCCCTATTTCATCCAACCCCCCCCCCCCCCCAACAGCGTTGTAAAAAAAATGAACAAAATCATTCAAAAATAAGTAAGGTTTTTTTTGAGAAATCGGAAAGAAATCTTGTTAAAAATTTTAAATTTTTGTAACTGGTGGTCAGGTAGGCTGCATGGGGCCCCATAATTTCTAAGGGCAGCCCTACAAACAGGCATCCAACAATGTAGTCATGTTTACCCTAAACCTCAATTATTCCAGAAAGTAGTTATTATTAAATCACCCCAGATAAGGTGCATTAATTCACTGAAAATGTGATTTAATTCATTCTACATATTTGGCTTATAAATGGGTTTCAGTGTTGTTACCATAGCACTGTAGCTACAACGATCTATCCTATTATACACCATACATCTTGTTGCATTAACACCTTAACATGACACAAGACCACTTCCACACATTTATTGGGACAATGGGGAGCTGAGAAAATGTACTTTTCCGAGCCAAGGTTATATGCAGATTGTTGGAGTATAAAAACTTTCCAAAGAATATTGAACATTTTGCAAAATAAAAGGAACCTGTGATCACTGCCAGCCTTGCATTGTTTTTCCAGGGCCAGACTCCAATTTTTGTACTATATGCATCTGGTTGGTGGTTTGCTTAGCTTGCATATAAATGGCTCCAAGCATTTAGTTATTGATGAGTGAATTTCTCAGTGGTGCTCACAGTTCATCATGATTGCCCATTACTTTGGAGTGAATTTAAAAAAACAAATGTTACTGAAGTGCAAAAATGTCAAGCTGTTCCTAACAACGCGCCAGAGATCTTTCATTTTAATAACTCTGGTTAGGTGGGTTAAGCCACCTAATTGTTTAACTTATTTTTTTTTATAAAACTATTATTATATATGAAACATATCTCCCACTAGGGTCAATAAAGTGCTACTCTGTCTAAATCTAGCCAAAGGTTTAATTATGCAGGAGATCATGTTCTTTAAGACCTAATCTGTTGGCATTTGTCTCATATATGAAGTGCAAAGCAAATGTCTGTCCTGCCTGCTCATTGTCTGTGGTATGATATAAAAGAGAAGAAATTCAAAATGTAGTCAAGCGTTGCTTCTGTATCATAGAGATCCCTTCCAAACTTCACTTAAAGGGGTTGTAAAGGTAGAAGAAAAAAAAAAATGCCTAAATAGCTTAGTGCAGTCCTCCTTCACTTACCTTATCCTTCAATTTTGTTTTTAAAATGTCCTTATTTCTTTTGAGAAATCCTCACTTCCTGTTCTTCTGTCTGTAACTCCACACAGTAATGCAAGACTTTCTCCTTTGTGTGGAGAAAGCCTATTGAGGGGGGAGGGGCCTTGCATTACTGTGTGGAGTTACAGACAGAAGAACAGGAAGTGAGGATTTCTCAGAAGAAATAAGGACATTTAAAAGCAAAATCGAAGGATGAGGTAAGTGAAGGAGGACTGCACTAAGGTAAAGAAAGCTACTGAATTTATTGGCGTATAACACTCACTTTTTTATCCTAAAAATAGAGGGTAAACTGTGCCTCCGTGTTATACGCAGGGGGATGTGGAAAGTTTTTTCCTGAAACCTCCCTCTAAAAGATAGGGTGCGTGTTTTACGGCTGTGAGTGTTATACGCCGATAAGTACGGTATTTAGAGATTTTTTTTTTTACCTTTACAACCCCTTTAAAGAGCATTTCCAGGCAACAAACAAAACCAGTCCAGTGAAACAAATGTAAAAAAAACACTGTAGCTGGTTTTTGGTTAGAAAGTCCACTCAAATCTCCTTAATATAAATAATGCCCCCCTGATTTTCAGGGGCAGGTGGACATCCCCAGAGAGACAGGAAGGGCTGACATTTCACCTCAGAGTTGGATCCTTTACAAGTATTTCTTGTAAGGAATTGGGCCACAGTCACTTTCTTGAAATAAAGAGTAGGTTTATTACACATGCATCTCAGGAGAGTGGGAAAGGGATTCAGATGCTTTAGAACCTCAGCAGAACCCTAGGTCTCCACATGCTGCTGCATAGGGAAGTGTAAGTCAGGACCAACACACCTGTCTCTAGAATCCCCCAGCAGACAGAAAACAAAATTTGCTTCTTCACCAAAACCAACCAATCTCCGGGACTGTCCTATATTCAGACGGGGACAGCTGAAGGCCCAGGCTCCAGGCCCAATAACATACATGCTTATTCAGGCAGGCAGGGTTAAAGAGACAGCACAAATCACATGTACCCTCCCCTGGCCACAGTTCAGGAAAAGGGGAGCTTGCTTCAGCTCATCCCAAATATTTTAATCCTTTCCCATGTTGCTCCAGTGGAAAATTATCTTAATATTCCCAACCCAAGCCTACTGTGAATTCTCACTCTAATACCAGAGATAACAGTGCCACCTCTTGACAAATAGGAAGAACTGACAGCCAGGCTGAACTTAGGGGTGGGCTGAGCAAAGACAGACAAATTAGCATTGAATGACTACATCCTAGCAGGCAACCCTGTTTATGACAGGAAGGCTACATATGTGTTTGTTGTAATCTACTTCGGCCATAAATCAAAGTGGACCCAGAAATTCACTGTAAGTAGCCTGTCCTTTATAAAGTCAGTGCTGGTCTCTTCCCTGTGCTGCTCAAGTGACTTGCCTTATGCATACTGAACACAGAGGGGTGCTTAGTCCCTCCGCTGTACAGAGAATGTATTTCTTTCAATGAATGAAAGTTATTCTCTGATTGGATGAGGTGAGCATTATGACATCATCCCACCCCTTCTCTCTGTCATATTAAATTGGAGAATTCCTTGTTCTAATTAAAAAATTACACTCTGAATGGTGGGGATGCAGAGCAAAAAAATAAAAAACGTGTTTAATATGCAGAAGGTAAGTCGCTCAAGCAACACCATTCACTACCAGGGAAAGAAAGCTGTATTTGGGTGAAAAAAAAAACATTAAAAGTGTGACAGCGCTAAAAGCTGAAAATTGGCTTGGGAAGGAAGGGGGTAAATTTGTCTGTATTGAAATGGTTAAATTTGACCTGCAAATAACACCACTTAAAGCGGAGTTCCACCCATAAGCACTCCTCACCCCCTTACATGCCACATTTGGCATGTCATTTTTTTGGGGGGGAGTGGGGACTTCATTAGGAGTGGGTCTTCCTGCCCCACTTCCTCCTTCCGCCCAGGGACTGCCTCGGCGACTCCTCCTCTCGCCTTAGGCAGCCCCTCCCTCTAGGTGATCTCCTGGGACATATGACAGGTCCCAGGAGATCGCCTGTCCACTCAGGGAGCGCAGTGTGCACCCAGCCATGAAGCACGAAAGCTGTCATGGCTGGGTGCCCACAATGTGAATGGAGGCGCCGGCGGGAGGGGGGAGAGGAGCGATGCTCTGGGCGGCCGCACCGCTGGATCATGGAGCAGGTAAGTGACTGTGTATTAAAAGTCAGCAGCGACACTTTTTGTAGCTGCTGACTTTTAATAAACCTAAAAAGCCTGGAACTCCCATTTAACCCCCCTGCCGGTAAACCCGAGCGCGACTCGGGTTGGATTTTTTAGGTAAATAGCGATATCCACGAGTCGCGCTCAGGGTCAATATGCAGAGCCTGCAGCGCACGCTGGCTTACCTTGGATCCAGGCGGGGTACTGTACTTACCTTGTCCCTGGATCCAGCGATGCATCCCCGCTGTGTGAGCGAGTGAGTGGCGTCCATTCGACTCACACAGTGCCCGCGCGCCGCCGATCTCCGTTCCCTGCGACGTAACGGCGCACGGGGGCGGAGACCGGCGGCAAATTCAAAAATGTAAACAAACACATTACATACAGAATACTGTAATCTTATAGATTACAGTACTGTATGTAAAAAATACACACCCCCCTTGTCCCTAGTGGTCTGCCCAGTGCCCTGCATGTTCTTTTACATAATAAAAACATTTTTTTTCTCCCTGCAAACTGTAGATTGTCCATAGCAACCAAAAGTGTCCCTTTATGTCAAAAGTGATTTTAGAGCAGCTAGAAAACAGCGATAATAAATTATAATCACTTGCAGAATTGAGCGTTAGCGATTTGTGGGAAAATTCGTCATAAAAAAATAAAAGTAATGACAGCGACAATTCTGCAACTGAGCAAATTTCAGTGATTTTGATTTGATTACATTAGTGAATAATTTTTATTATAATTACATTATTATTTGTTATAATTATTTATAGTTATTTATTATATTATAATTTTATGATTTTGTGTTTCAAACTTTATCATACCCGGGATGTCTACTAGACTCTGGTTTGGACAAATTTAAGCAAGTTATTCCTAAAAATTGCAGGCCTACAGTATAAAACGCAGAATTTCCATGCAAAATAATTGTACCGCTTTTGGTACGTAATTCCAGACAGAATCATACCGCCAGGGAGGTTAAAGAAACTTTGCAAGTTACATTTTTTTTAATGACATGTTTTGCCATTTAACCCCTATTAATCCTGAATTAACCCTGATCGCCTCTAAAAACTCCTTCATCTCCTACACCCCTTAGCTATTTTTCTGCAGATTTTTTTCTTTTCCTTCATTTTCTTTGTGACTTTTTTCAGGACCACAAAGAAAAAGTGCATAATAAAAAAAAAAATAATAATAATTTTGCCATACTTTATACCAGAAACAACAAATATACAAATTTGCCCCCATGATTACTGGCTGTTAATGGAAATAAAAAAAAATCTTACCAACATATCAATTGTAATCACTGATGGTCAGTAACAGTAAATACCATCCCTGAACCATTTTGTGGTAGTCAATGATTTACTTCACCCTATCATTGATGGTCAATGATAGTAAAACAAAACTAAAAAATCTCTCCCCCTAATGAGAGGAAGTAAACCCCACTCTATTTCTATTTGTTTTTATTCAAAAAAATGTTTTACATACATACATTTCACATTACATTTACATTTACAATAACATACATTGAAATCATATTAAATACATTCACAATCTACTCAAATATAAACAACATACACTAAAATAATAAAGACAACATTGTCGAGATCGATCAATCCTACACCTTTTATTTATTTCACTTTCCCTCCTCCCTCTCTTGCCCTTCCGAGAAGGCGAGAAGAGAGGAAGGTGGGGAGAGAGAAGAGAAGGGGGAAAAAAAAGAAAATGCCACACCAGAAAAAAAAAAAAAGAACCCATTACCACCCAAATAAAAATGTGTAGATTTTTCCCCTAGTTAATGCTCTATGGCTCCTAAACATCTATTTTTGGGGATTGATATCCCCTTTCTTATACATTTCCTGTTCCTTCTGTAAACCCCACTCTAGTACTGGTGGTCAGAGGGAACCTACTTTGAAGAAGTCTGTGTCCTTTGCCGCTGCATCAATCCCTCTTTCTAAACAATGCAGATGCTGTTAGACAGAAGATTACTCTGCCCAAAAAATTCCAGCATATCTCTGGTGTCAGGTACAGGAAGTGTTCAAGCACTCAACACTGGCATATGTCCCAAACTTGTGGAACACTGGAATTTTGTTCGAATCCCAGTACAGTCCTGCGGGATCCATGACATTTGAGGTCCATTTCTGTGGGATTCAGGACATTTGGGGGGCAGTCCCCCAGGATATAGAACATTTGGGGGACAGTCCTGTGGGATTCAGGACATTTGGAGGGGAAGGGATATGTTTTATTTTCTCACCAACACAAATCAATGTGTCATATACATCTATATAGACGATGATTCAACAATGATATTTAGATGGGACTCTTCGAATTGATAAGTCTGAGGTTGCAGCCAAAACAATGATCTAAGAGCATCTTTACAAACAGACACAGCATATAGGTACCCTACAGATAGGATGGCGCCAGGAAAGATACAGAGTGGAACAATTATGTTGCAAAAAATACACAAACAGTTTTGGAGATTTTAAAATTTGTTGTATATTCTATCACCTGTATTATCAAATGTAGTACATATTTGCCCTACTACGAGGGGGATTCTGCTTTGAGACAATACTCACGTTATTTTTACAAGCCTTGCATACTAAAAACAAGGTGCTTCATTAGAAGGTACCTTAGGTGATCAGTCCTAAATAGAAAGGAGTATAGGACATTCAGTGAAGGGAGAATTTCCATGTAAATTAAACAGCTTATTTACCTTTAGTGACTCATGGCGGCATGATCTTTTACACGTGGCTGTTGATTTGTAGGAATGTGAATCAGCTGGTAGGTATAGCATTTCATAGAGGCAAAGGCAGAATTACCAAATGCTGTAACCTCCATATCAAATCAAAATCATTTCCACCCTGTTGAGTTATATTTTGGTGTACAGTGTTTTGATGGTGCTGAATTAAATTGATTACATTTTCATAAAATGGAAGGAAATAATCCTAACTTGTCCAAATGTGAGGCACTTTATTTTCTATGCAAAGGTTCTGTAGGAAATCATAAAGTATCAGAGAAGGTAGTTAGCATTGTCATAGTCAACTTGGATAAAACAAACATAACTATGTGAATTCACAACAGAAGGGTTATGACCCAGTTTTCTACAAATACCAATCAATGTTTTTTTTTTTATTATTCCTTACACTTGTGTAGCGCTCACCCCCGAAGGAGCCGCTGATTTGATGATGGGATTCGGCAAATTAAGTCACTCTCACGTTTTGTCTAGGGATGCATCAGAAGTACCAGATAATGATTAAGTGTCCACACAGTGAATAAAGGTTTTCTCAATGCTTTAATTCCAGGCCAACATTGCCGAACATCAACTCGATGAAGGAAGAACAGGTTGATGAGAAGGAAAGAATTTTAGATTTAAGGCCTGGATATAGGTGTAGCAGAGATTAGCTCTTGAAAAATAACACAGAGCCCACACGTCGCCAATCAGCGCCCTGGGGTGGGGGAGGTGTCTCCCGGGCTGGTCTCTCTCTCTCAGACAGCAGCCGGGACATCACCTTAAATTCTCGCTGACTCGGCTCTAAACCCCTGCCACAGGCCAATAAAATGTAAAAGATTCAGAACGTCCGAACAGAGCAAATCCTCCCAGTAACTTTCTCCTTAGAAAAGATCTCCGGGTGACAGCAAAGCATACCTGTCCATTGCCCGGACGCCGGATCTTCTCCATGGCAACGGGAACCCAGTGAGCCACTGGGGTCCCCTCAGTTTTGTCTCCGGTTGAGACTCGATAAGGCCTGAAGCCCAGCCAGGTAGGCCACGCCGGCAGAGTCCCTGGATGCGCACACCCTGAAGGTGGGTGCCGTACCCCGACTCCGGGACCCCACGCCGCAAAACGCCCGCCAAACATCTGACCTCCGTCCCAGATATATTCCTCCCAGCATGCCCAACGAGAGAAAACCCTCTCTAATTGGCTGCTGGGGAAGATTCCACCTGCCAGAAATCCCTCTAGCTCCTTCTGCCGGCCAAGGATGAACTTGCATCCTCAGAATGCAGTCCGAGCCAGTGGTCCTTTCTAAAATAACACAGGTCATTAACCCTGACAAATCATGACTGGGAGCAATGTAACTCTCCCAGTCAACTAACTTTTGGAAAATTGCCAATGCGAAAAGCAAGGGGGCGCTACACTTGCCATTTCCATTGTCTTATACTATGCTTTCATTGGGAATGTAACTTTAGAGTTTTTTAACTACAAATACTGTAAACTGAAAGGCAATTTAAACCTTGCCTCTGAAGAGTTCTGTCTAGCGGCATTGTACAAGCATCGTCTATACTATAGACGATGCTTAAACAATGCCATTTAGATAGAGCTCTTCAGAGGCAAGGTTTAAATTGCCTCTATAGACTATGTACTGTATATGACACATTGATTCATGTTTGTGATGTTACATCAAAACAGCTTAATTTAAGCACAATTTAGAAATGCATTAAGGTGAAAAAACAGGAGGGTTTACAACCCCTTTAAGAAGTGAGCCTGTCATACCTTAACGATGCATGTATTAAAAAGGTTATTTTCCACTAGTTATCCCTGTATAGCGGGGTAATTTTCCATTAACTCCTAATATATAATAGGGATAAATGTAGCGCTGACAACCAATGTACTGTATAAAAGGGGCATTGTAGAACTGACCTCATATGTACTAAAGGGGGTATTTTAACACAACCTCATGTTAAAAGAGAAAGAAATTAACTGCAAAAACATAAAAAGTGCAAACATACTTGTTTAGTGCTATGTATGTATTTCTACATACTAGAAGAGACATAAAACGCGTCACAGAAAAACTCCAAAGACAATGATGAAAGCAGGTTGATTATAAATGAGGTAATGTTTCTGGAAAGAATATACAGTAGGGTCCGTGAATCCATAATGTCTAGAATTGGCATCCAAGGATGATATTTTTCTTCATGACGGGTTCTCTTTTATAAGAACAATTGATGTTACTAATAGTACCCCATGGCTAAACAGCAGCTAAATCTAATCTGAAGAACAAGACACAGTTAGTTATCAAAGAAAACCCTGAATGACCCCTCAGACAGCTCTTCATCCAAATCTTGTCTTTTGTAAGAAAGTTAAAATTTTGAGGGGCATGTGCCAAGTCTTAATGAATACTTCCAACTAGCCAGTGCCTACAAAAATGCCAGACTATTCATGGTAATCTAAATGGCATGTAACTGATAGTTTTCATTTTATTTTTTGCAAATTCTTAAGCTAGTTTATTTTTCCACCAAGATTAAATCTACAGAAAGACAGTGTTTTATGTTTACATTAGCATTTTGAACCTGGAGATCAAACACACGGTACCTTACCCGAAGCCATGCACACTATCCATCATTAAATTACACGCCGTCTACATGCCAAGCCCCTTTGGTTTCTTTGGGTTGCAAATTTCAGGAAAGAAGCTGGAAAGTATATTTTTTGGCACCAGTATTAACATGAGAAGGGATTGGTTTTCATGTAGCACCTTTCATGCAAACAATATCCAGAGGAAGGTCCCTTGCCATGACAACCCACAGAAGTAAAAGTGTAATAAAAAGGAAATACATATACATTTCTGTTGAACTGTTTATCTGGCTGTTACACAAATTTCCTCAAAGCTGCTCTAAAACAGAAATATAACCATGTTGATGTAGAATGACTGAATGTATCCCAGATATCAGAGATTTTACCTTATTTTTATTCATATCACAACTGAAAATCGTAATTACTGTACGCACTGTATTCCTGTTGGTAGGTACTTTATTCTTGGTATGTAGAAAAGGCCACCTCTGCCTAAAATGTGTAAGTTAAAATAGAAAATGGATTACTTAAAGCAGAGGTTTATATAAGACCAAATTCTTTATACGTCTAACATGTACAGTAGGCACTTTTTTTTTTAGGCTGTACGTACTTTATTATCGCTATTTTTAATCCGGCTTCTGGGTACTCACTCAACAAGTTCTCCCGGCGGATAAGGCCCCCCCCGTATTGCGTAAGCGTGTCACGAGAGTCAAAAAGTTTCCGAAAGTAGCCGAACATGTAGGAGCCGCGAGTTAGCTCTACACGGCGCCTGCGCACCGACTAGGCGCTGTGTAGAGCTGACTGCGCAGGCGCCATATAGAGCTGACTCACAGCTTTACATGTTCGGGTACTTTGTGAAACTCTGTGGCTCTCGGGACACGCCTTTGCAATACGGGGGGGGGCCTTATCCGCCGGGGGGGAACTTTTTCTAAAGGACATCACTCATATGGGCAAACTCCTAGATTACAGGCCTTATCCGCCGGGGGTAACTTTTTGTGAAGGACATCACTCATCTGGGCAAACTCCTAGATTACAGGATAGAAACGCCTACTCCCGCGGGAGTGAGTTCCTGGAAGCTGGATTGAAAATAGCGATAATTAGGTATGTACAGCCTAAAAAAAAAGTGCCTACTGTACATGTTAGAAGTATAAAGAATTTGGTCTTATATAGATGTTATTTGGGTGAACCTCTGCTTTAATGTCTCAGGAAGTTCATTGCAACCACTGTTTGTCACAAAGCCAAAAGGTAGCGACACTCTGCCCCATGGATTTTCCATGAGGTAAAAAAAAAAAGGAGGAACCAAACTACAAGGTAATATTTAACTTTGTCATCACCAAATCAACCTTGTAATTAATTAGGCATTTATACTCCAGATATTTATGGCAGAGTTGGCTCTAGGCTTTGTGAAGCCCTAGGCAAAACCTAAACATGAGGCCCCACTCATGCCCACAATAGGAAAAATAATTCAGCCGATAAAAATTAACTGTATAAATTGCATATATTAAGAGCCTTCAATCCTATGAACTATACTTACCATCCATCTGTCCATTCGTCAGCTAAGCAGCAGGCCTTCCCAGACTGAGATCCTTGGTAGGCTATCCCAGGTTAAGATCTTTGTGCGGTGGATGGGATGGGTGAAGTGCGCAGATGGAATATCATTCCTCATTGTCTGGCAGGCGACATACCAGAAGTCTTAGGCTAGGTTCACACATATCCGGTGCAAATTACCCATCCGTTTTCACTGCAAATTTCCAAAGCAGCTGTTCAGTGGTTCAGATGAGATTTTCACATACAGTTTCAATGGCGATTACCAGAGCCAGAGGCCACGGCATTTTTAACAATATCTGGTTGTTAACCACTTAAGGACTGAGCCTCTTTCTGAGATTTGTTGTTAAAAACATTTTTTTTTGCTAGAAAATTACTTAGAACCCCCAAACATTATAAATAAATTCTAACACCATAGAGAATAAAATGGCACTCATTGCAATACTTTGTCACACCATATTTGCGCAGCGATCTTACAAGGGTTTTTTTTGGGGGGAAAACACACTTTTTTAAAATAAAAAAATAGGACAAACGTGAAGTTAGCCCAATATTTTTTTATATTGTGAAAAATGTTATGGCAAGTAAATTGATACCCAACATGTCACGCTTCAATACTGCGTCCGCTTTTTGAATGGCAACAAAATTTTGCCCTTAAATACCTTCATAGGCGACGTTTAAAACATTCTACAGGTTTCATTTTTTGAGGAGGTCTAGGGCTAGAATTATTACTAATTATCTACCGATCACGGCGATACCTCACATGTATAGTTTGAACCCCATTTTCATATGCAGGCACTACGAATGTATGCGCTCGCTTCTGTACACAAACTCAGCAGGACGTAGCATGTTTTAAAAAAATATATATTTTATTTTACCTTATATATTTTTTTTTTTGCACTGTGGTGTCACTTTTATTCCTATTACAAGGAATGTAAACATCCCTTGTAATAGAAAAAAAGCATGACAAGTCCTCTTAAATATGAGATCTGGGGTAAAAAAATACCTCAGATCTCATATTTACACTAAAACGCAAAAAAATTGCCCTTTAAGAGCTATGGTTGGAAGTGACGTGTTGATGTCGCTTCAACCCTGTCATGGAGACGGGTAGGGCTATCTTCCCCTCACTCATCTCCATAGCCACGACAAGGACAAGATCGCCTCCGCCACAGCTGATGGCTCCGGTAAGCAGCAGAGGGCAAGGAAGAGCGGCGGTAAACGGGCCCCTCTCTAGCCGCCGATAATGGTGATCTTGCGGTGAATCCGCAGCAGAGACCACCATTATCGAAAACCGGACCAACGTCTGAAGAAGAGAATATCTGAGTTATGGCAGCTAGTTGCTGCCATAACAGAGATATCCCTCTTCAAACAGCCGACATATATCGGTCTATAATTGGTTAAGGAGCGGGCCAGGAAGCTGGTGTACATTACATCTTATGCTGTGACCATGTACTCTGTACATTAAAATCTCATGCAATAAACTGTTTAAAAAAAAAAAAAAAAGATACCTCCAGATGAATGTTTCAGCTAAGTTCAGTTGCAGGGGCCCCCAAAGATGATTGTGATGTGGCTGTCTGGTACTGTACACATGTAAGATAACATTTAGGACAGGGATATTTCTGTCACAATGATTCAGATACTCCAGAAAATATGGATAGCTGCAGTTAAACTTTTAGAGCATAGGTACTTGCCTAATAGCCTCTGTGTCTGGTGTGAGTAAAATACAACAGTAGCTCCAGTGTATGTAAGGCCATGTGGCTCAGTTCTGTGTCGACTTCCTCTAAATTCCAATTTATATCTCAGTCCTCCAATCTGTGTTGTTTTGCCAGCTAGCAGGGACAGGAAGTACTTGTCTAATACAAACTCTGTCATTACAAATGCAGATAATATTGTCATCCCCAGCCAGCTTATCAAGAGGCTGAAAAGCTAACACCTTGGGGAGAATATGAAATAGCTGGCAAGTGATGTAACGGTCGCATTGCTGGAAGATGGAGGCGTGCCTATTTGATTGACAGGCTTCCGAGGTCGCATACATCGGTCACGATTTTCCGAAAGTAGCCGGACGGTGCGCAGGCGCAGTATAGAGCCGCACCGTCGCTCGGCCTTTCGGCTACTCGTGACGCGATGTATGCGACCGTCGGAAGCCTGTCAATCAAATAGGCACGCCCAGACCAAACGATCATACCCGGAAGCGACGGAGACGATGCATGTAAAACGGTAAGTATTGCTTCGTTTCTAATAAAAAACCACCCGATTCCCCTTGACATAACGAGCCTCAGTCAATGTTAAAAAAAGGTTTTTGGGGGAATTACCCCTTTAAACTTTTAGAGCATAGGTACTTGCCTAATAGCCTCTGTGTCTGGTGTGAGTAAAATACAACAGTAGCTCCAGTGTATGTAAGGCCATGTGGCTCAGTTCTGTGTCGACTTCCTCCTAAATTGCCAATTTATATCTCAGTGCCTCCACTCTGCCTGTTGTTTTGCCAGCCTAGTCAGCCTGGACAGCCTGAAGTACTTGTCTACAAACTGCTGTCATTACAAATGCAGATAATAAAAAGCCCAGATCCCTCCTGTCACACTGACACTGCCTATTGTGCTGTCACACTGCCTGATCACACTGCCTATGACACCAGTCACTCTGCCTGAGGGCCTAAATGTTTGGTTGAGACGTGGCACAAGCACACTGCCAACTGGGACAGTTATCATCAGAGGATTACATTAAAGCAAACCAAAACCTAACATTTTAAAAACTGCAAGCAGGCAGATCTTAATTGCAAAAGAGACAAGCTATGTCTCTTCTGCAATAAGACATACTTACCTGCCTGAGCACAGTCGACTTCTGTGCCAGAATGACTGCTTCCTGTGCGCATGCATGGGGATATTGTCATCCCCAACCAGCCTATCAAGAGGCTGAAAAGCTAACACCTTGGGGAGAATATGAAATAGCTGGCAAGTGATGTAACGGTCGCATTGCTGGAAGATGGAGGCGAGTCTAGTTTCACTTTAACCCTTTTTACTTCTAGGTTAAACTCCAACTGTAAAATGAGTGTGTCCTGAGTGTTGAGGCAGTGTTGTTGTACAGGTAAATGGCATTTTTCAGGACAGTGAAGTCAGAGAAATCAGACTTTGGGTTAAGCAAGCGCAGTGCTGTGTACCACTAAAATGTTTGGGTTTGGCTTAAAGAAAAGGTGGCAACCCTAAGTGTCCCCCTGTGTGTTTCCTCTTTGTGTATGTTTAGGTGACCAGGGGGCGAGGGGTGAAGGTTTATCTCGCACAGGGCGCCTGAACACCTAAGTAATGCAGGTTATCCTGTGTTACCTGCTCTTACCCAGTGCTTTCCAAAAATTATACATCACAGGTTTACTTTAAAGCAGAACTAAATTCCTCAGAGTGGGAAGCTCTTGCCATAATGTGTCATTGGACAGCCACTGCTAATGAAACACCTGAACATGTGCAGATGAGTTATGTCATTTCTGAAACCTGACTATTCTCTGCATGCCAAAAATAAGCCAAGATATACACTGCACAGTATGAACACAGAAAAAGAAAAATTGGGAAAAGGTTTTTCGGCATCTTTTCTCAATTTTGTTCACTTTTTTATATCACAAAAAAACTGTCCCTAGGAGATCACTAAGACCTGCATTACATGATCCTCAGCTAGTAGAAAGAAGTTTGCAGTGTATTGTGTATATCAAGCAATTTGCCAGCCTCAATCAACCATAATCCTTTAAATTCAAAGCCAAGGTTTTCTGTCACTTCAGTTTGTTTGGGTCAAGCTTTCTTTTTTATTTGCAGAAAACATCAACATTTGATTTTTGTGGTATACAGGATTGTGAGCAGATAGTAGTTAACACTTGGAAGTAATTGTGTACTCAAGCCCTGTACACACGGCCGAGAATCCAGTCAGGAAAAAAACTTTGGTTTTCCAGACAGGATTCCTGGCAAGCTTTTCTTGCAAAGCCGTGCATAGAGACGGCCATTCAAAAGAACCGCTGTTTTTTTGAATGGCAAGAACGCGGTGACATCATCGACCGGTGCTCGTCACATTCTATGTCATCACCACCAACTTGCTACACCCCACATTATCGTTGTATGCTACTGCGCATACGTCAAAGTCGTATCAAGCATGCGCGGGTTTACCATGGACAGGTGGGCATACAGACGACTGGTTTTCTCAGCAGGAAACACTCTGCCAGGAATCCCAATGAGAAAATAGAGCACAGGGTTCTCTATTTTCCCGTCGGGATTCCCAGTTGTTTTCCTGTTGGGAAAACTGCTAGGTAGCATACACACGGCCGCGATTTCCAGCCAAATGCTTTCCTGGCAGTTTTTCCTGCTGGGAAAACCAGTCGTGTGTACGAGGCTTCAGAGCATTTGTAGGCTACCATTGCTGAACTTTTCTTTTGGAAAGCCAATTGTCTGCCTGTTTTACCAATCCAAAGACTTCAATACTTGAGTTGTCATAACAAAAAAAGCTGATTGGGGGAGGAAGTTATAATCCTGGAATGCCAGGAAGGCTAACTGTCACGTTTGCTTGTGCTTTTAACCCAGCTGTCAAACCATCAAATGGCTGGTGTCATAATTGATTACATGTGCAGCATTATGGCAGGTTAAATATAGGGTAAGATGCCAGCTTCTTTGGGTGAAATGAATAAGAGGGTTTATACACCGCTCCTCCACCGCTCCTGCCCATTGAAATGAATGGGCAGCACTGTCGAAAGTTAAGGCTAATGAAAGGTTATATACCGTGTTTCCCCGAAAATAAGCCTGGGTCTTATATTAATTATGCCAACAAAAGACACAGTAGGGCTTATTTTCGGGGTAGGTCTTACTATGTAATGTGATGTCTTCTCTCCCCCTCTCCCTCCCTGCCTGTCAGGAATCCCCTGTGTGAACTGAGTTAAAATGCTTGTAAAATCCTATAATCCACTCTATTACAGTATTATATAAAGTACAATGTGTGTGTTTCTGTAATATAATTGTGCCAAATACCTTTGTTATAGAAATGCTCTGTGCTTCTGTTACCCGCCGGAGCTCTCTTCCCCTGCAATTATATTACAGAAACACACACATTGTACATTATATACTACTATAATAGAGTGGATTATAGGGTTTTACAAGCATATTTAACTAGGGCTTATTTTCAGGGGAGGGCTTATATTGCAGCCCTCCTGTAAAATAATGCTAGGTCTTATTTTCAGGGTAGGTCTTATTTTTGGGGAAACAGGGTATGTACCTGATTATATGACCTTTCATTATCCTTTATTAACTTTTTAACATATAAGCGGTTATTGTAGCAAATCGTTACTCTTTCTATGTAATATATACCATTAAGCCCTATTTTTAGGGACCTCCATCCCAGTTCCTTATAAATGTCCGTCTCAAACTTGCATTAATTGTATATTCTGATACCCATTTCTTGCTTGACTGGCAACCTCATTGATTGAACCCAGCGTGCTGTTTACATTTTCAATTCTTTAAAAAAAAAATCATATCCAATGAAATATTCATCATCCTTCTGCTACATTTATAATACGTAAGTGATTGATTACATGTATATACATCCAGGGCCGGCCCTACGATAGGACCCGATGGTACCTTGGGTCCCAGGCGGCAGACACTCTCGTTGGGGTTCCCAGGGCCGCCATCAGGCAGGCAGTGATCCTGTAAGCGGCCTCAGTGTGCCCACACGGCACCCGCTATAGAGAGGGAAGCTGTGACACTTACAAGGGAGAGAGGCGAGCTGCGGGACGTCAGTATATCTCCCCCGCTCGCCTCCTCCTTTCAGCAAAGCAGTGGAGAGAGAGCGGCTCTCACCTTGTTTGCCGCTTAGTTATTTGTCCCTTCCGATTGGCTGCGCTGTGGCCAATCAACAGAGACTAGGGTCTAGTGGAGCATAATTGGACATGCATTCCCAGAACATTGACTGCCCCATTGTTGTGCAGAGCCAGCAGACTTCAGCCCCAGCATGCACTCTGCTGGGAGAGAGTGTCTGGAACCCAGGAAGTAACTGAGGTAGTAATTGCTACAGGACACAGGGAAAAGAGAGGACTGCCCTACGTGTGGCAAGTGACGATCTGCATCTGATGGCAGGTGACACGGCAAGTGACACACTCAGGGCTCCCACTGATTCTGCATTATGGTGAGTTGAACTATTTTATTTAATATAACAATGTAATAAAATAAATAATGCATCGAGTTAACTGACAATTGCATGGTCGTGTGACATTGTACCGAAACAATTTTTTGCAGGTCTATGGAGGTATTGTTGCTCTGTATTTATTTATATC
Organism: Rana kukunoris; assembly: GCA_029574335.1. Classification (NCBI taxonomy): domain Eukaryota; kingdom Metazoa; phylum Chordata; class Amphibia; order Anura; family Ranidae; genus Rana; species Rana kukunoris. Next base: position 78,643,382 of record CM056056.1, read on the forward strand.
AAGTCTCTCCCATTAACATTGCAGTAAACTGCAAGAAACAAAGGTAGTAGAGAAATCCTAATTAATCCCCTGGATCTAGTGAATATTAATATAATTGGTATTTACTTGTTGTTTAATATTTATTCGTACACATAAGTTGAATAAATCAAAACTAGGGGGTACCCAAGCATAAAGGTGATGGTTTAGTAAAAAAAAAAAACTATCTGCAGAGCTCCACTAGAGGGTAGTGTTGCACAATATCATTGAAGCAGGTAATATGGACGTAAAACTTATTAATGACCTCACACCATAACAATCCAACAAGGAATGCTGATGTAGAGGTGTAGGTATTCTATATTTATATCAAGTCCCCTTCATCAACTATGGCAGATAATCGCAGACAGCTGACCGCAAGAAACTAAAATAGTAGGGAACTCCTAGTTAGTCCCCTGGATCTGGTGTGCTCTGCAAAGCCCCCACTGCGCATGCACTAGTTCATCGCATCTGAGCGGCGTCATGTGGTGTACATGCACCGACACAATAAACCTCAACTGCTGACTAAGCATATCCGCTAGGAGTGGCAAAATAGAGAGTATGGGCAGGGATGGAAGATCAACCCACAGAGTCTCTGGCGCCGCCCAGGTTCGAAGAACCAGCAGCTTTGTGTGACGGGCAATCCCTTCGATCGACCACCGCAAATAATCTCGGAAAACCTGCATAAAGCAAAGGCAAGATATAAAAGTTTAATCAATAATAAGAGTGATCAATATAAAGTTGACTGGCATACCCCATAGATGTTAAATATGACCCAACTAGAAGATAGCAAGATTACATAAGCAGATACATTAATCATGAATTGTAAGTTATATAAGATTTAATGGTATTAAAAGGCAAACCAGCAGATATTAATATTACACTTACATTAGTGGCTCATTTTTCTATGCCACCTGAGGAGAAACCCTCCAGAAAAGGTTTAAGGCAAATAGCCTCATTTAAGCCTGGAGGCAATGTAGCATTTAACTGGAAGATCCATCTCAGTTCCATCTGGAGGAGGGTCTTATTCCAGTCACACCCCCTGGGGTTGGGGTGTATTCTGTCCAGAACCAGAAATTGGACACAGGGGAACACTCTACCATGTACCATGGTAACATGGCGTCCCAGGGGAGGTCTGGATCACACAACCGCATACTGTGGATGTGTCTGTAGACCCTCCTCCAGAATTCCAGCTTGGTCTTACCAATATAGAAGCAACCACAGCTACATTGCAACAAGGTTCTACAATTTGCAAAGTGTTTTGGATAAAAAAAATCCATTTGAAAGGACAGGGTTCTTTTGTACAAGCATATATCTACAGTAATGGAGATTTGCCCCAAGTGCCCTGTCCCTCTGGTCTGCCCCAAGTGCCCTGTCCCATTTTGTTAACGTTGTTGTTGTTGGTAATATTTAATTTGTAACTTGATTCTGCATAAAACATTTAACCGTGTCATTCCATGAGATAATTTACGAGGGAGTGTTTATGGGTGCAATTAGGCGCAGGGCAGTGTATGAATTAGGTGGGGCAACTGGTGGCGAGTAACTCTTGAGGCCTGGCTAGTAGCTCAGGGCTTGAAATTGTGAGCCCTGACCTATCTCATATGTGTTCCAACACAGTCGTTTTAAAGGACCTTCCTCCCTGCTTGTCCTACATTGAACTTTGTCTCATTTGCATACACCCAAGGTTTTGCATTATATTTGTCTGTGTCTCACCTATGATATTTACATATATCACTTACAACAATTTATAATCTACTGTTTTCTAGTATCAGTATCTCTATTGCTTACTAACCACAGTTCTTGCAATTACCCGTCTGGGTGTGATTATTATTTGATTAGCGTAGTCCTTACTACACTTTTTTAGCGCTGCACTTTTTTATTTTTTATTTCAAGACATTGTGCTGCCTGGTACCAAAAATGAAATGTTGCCCCTCCCCAAAAAATAAATCACGCTCACCAAAATGCCCCCACATCTATTTTTGTATCATGATAACTAAAGAAGACCTGTCATGGCTCTATACATGTATGAAGGAGTATAAAGAGGACCTGTCCTCGCTCTATACATGTATATAGGAGTATAAAAAGAGGACTTGTCATGGCTCAATACATGTATGTAGGAATATAAAGAGGACCTGTCATGGCTCTATAAAAAGGACTTGTTATGGCTCTATTCATGTATAGGAGTATAAAGAGGACCTGTCATGGCATTATATGTGTATGTAGGAGTATAAAGGAACCGGTCATGGCTCTATACATGTATATAGGAGTATAAAGGACCTGTAAGGGCTCTATACATGTGTATAGGAGTGTAAAAGGATGTGTCATGGCTCAATACATGTATGTAGGAATATAAAGAGGACCTGTCATGGCTCTATACATGTATATAGGAGTATAAAAGGACCTGTGCGTGGCTGGTGGCCACAATGTCAGCTGGAGACCCGCAAACGCTCCAGATAGCAGCATTGTTTGCTGTGGTGTAAGTCCCATGTCTATATTATCTGCTTTAACCACTACCCAACGGCCGTACGACTTTGTACGGCTGAAGGGTGCTTCTAAATTTCTAACTGGCCGTGTTTACGGCCTGCGCTCCGCCGCATCGCTGACATGCCGATGCGCGTGCCTGGCGGCCGTGATGTCCGCCAGGCACTCGGGATCGGCGGCTACAGGGACAAGATGTGGATCTCTGTGTGTAAACACAGAGATCCATGTCCTGTCAGGGGAGAGAGGAGACCGATCTGTGTCCCTTGTACATAGGGACACAGCATCGGTCACCTCCCCCAGTCACCCCCCTCCCCCCACACAGTTAGAACACTATTGCAGGGTACACATTAACCCCTTCCTCACCCCCCTAGTGTTAACCCCTTCAATGTCAGTCACATTTATAAAGTAATGAGTGCATGTTTATAGCACTGATCGCTGTATAAATGTGAATGGTGTCAAAAGTGTCCGATGTCTCCGCCATAATGTCGCAGTCACGAAAAAAATGCTGATCGCCGCCATTAGTAGTAAAAAAAAAATTAAAAAAATAATAATAATTCCCCTATTTTGTAAGTGCAATAACTTTTGCGCAAACCAGACGCTTATTGAGATTTTTTTTTTTACCAAAAATATGTTTAAGAATACGTATCGCCTAGACTGAGAAAAAAAATGTTTATTTTTAAAAAATTGGGCTATTTATTACAGCAACAAGTAAAAAATATTGTTTTTTTATTTTCAAAATTTTTGTATAGCGCAAAAAATAAAAACCGCAGAGGCAATCAAACACCACCAAAAGAAAATCTGTTTGTGGGGAAAAAAGGACGTCAATTTTGTTTGGGAGCCACGTCGCACGACCGCGCAATTGTCAGTTAAAGTGACGCAGTGCCACGAGCTGAAATTGGTTAATGACTTTTATGCAACACTACCCTCTAGTGGACTTCTATAGATATGGTCTCTACAGGTTTACTAAACCACTACCCATATGCTCGCATCCACCTCATACAGGGTACTAATTAGGAGTTCCCTACTTCCTTTGTCTCTTGCAGTCAGGTGTTTTTAGTTAACTGTGATAGCTGATGGGAGGGTCTTGCTATAAATTCAGAGCACTCACACCTTCACACCAGCATTCTTTGCTGGGTTGGCAAGCTGTGCGGTTGCTCCTGTCAAGTAAGTCTATATTACCTGCTTTAATGATATTATGCAACACTATCCTATAGCTCTTACGTTTACTAAACCATCACCTCTATGCTCGATACTCCCTAGTTTGGATTTAGTTATTTAAACTTATTTGTTTATGTTATCCTATATGAACAAATATAAAACAGAAAATATCATTATATTGATTTATTTTATGTTCCTTAACCACTTTAATACCAGGCTTTTTATACCACCTCCATACCGGGCCTATTCTGGCACTTCTCTCCTATATGTACAAATCATATTTTTTTGCTAGAAAATTACGCAGTACCCCCAAACATTATATATGTTTTTTAGCAGACACCCTAGGGAATAAAACGACGGTCATAGCAACATTTTATCTTGCACAGTATTTGCGCAATAATTTTTCAAACACCCTTTTTTTGGGAAAAGTTTCATGAATTAAAAAACAAAACAGTAAAGTTATCCCAATTTTTTTGTATTATGTGAAAGATGATGTTACACAGAGTAAATAGATACCCAACATGTCACACTTTAATTATGCGCACACTCATGGAATGGCGGCAAACTTCGGTACTTAAATCTCCATAGACAACACTTTAATTTTTTTTTTTTTTTTACAGGTTACCAGTTTTAATTTACAGAGGAGATCTAGTGCTAGATTTGTTGCTGGCACGCTAGCGCACGCGGCGATACCTCACATATGTGGTTTAAACGGCGTTTAATTATGTCGGCTGGACTTACGTGTGCGCTCGCTTCTGCATGTGAGCTACCGGGAACAGGGGCATTTTAATTTAATTTTTTTCACTTTTATTTATTATTATTTTTTTTACACTTGTATTCCTATTACAAGGAATGTAAACATCCCTTGTAATAGGAAATGTGTGTGACAGGTCCTCTTTAAGGAGAGATGCGGGGTCAATAAGACCCCACATCTCTCCCCCAGGCTGGAAACCATGAGATCGGTGAAAAACCCGGGCGTGACGTCATCACATCGCGCCCGGGTCCTCCGACGGTCATATAGATGACTGGTGACCATCTGGTCACCAAGTCATCTCTATGCTTCCTGCCGACGCCGGATGATTCGTTCTCCGGGCCCCCGAAGGCACGGGAGAGCCCGGAGAAGCACCGGATGGCGGCGGGAGGGGGGATGTCCCCTCCCGCGGCCTGTAAGAACGATCAAGCGGTGGAACCGCCGCTATGATCGTTCTTATGTCGTGCAGAATCGCCGGCTTAACAAGAGGATATCTGGATGATGCCTCTGTCTGCAGGCATCATTCAGATATTCACCCGCAAAGCCCAGGCCGTCATTTGATGTCCACTTAGGATGGGAGATCCCATCTCTGGACGTCAAATGACAATGGGTTGGTATTGAAGTGGTTAATATAATTCAATCCAATGATTATATAGTGTATATTTTTGATTTAACCCCCCTCCCTCTTTCTTTTGTATATAATAATTAAATAGCTCTACAAATACTTAAAAAAAAAATAGGAGGTTGAAATTAAGGCAAGATAAATAGACATAGTAATGTATAGTAATATCATATCTTTTTCTATCCCTGTAGTAATTCAGTGTACGGTTTGACAGCGGACATTATTAGGTTTGCATTAACATATAAACTGCTATTGTAGCAAATTATTACTCTATCTATATAATATTTATTATTTAGCCTTATTTGGGTACAATCTATTATTGGTATTATCTTATATATTTTTAGGGACCTCCATCCCAGTCCCAGTATATCCCTTCTGGCTGATCCACTGGCATCTTGATCTTTGCAATATTTTCTCCCTAACGGGTTGCACATCCCAAACTTGCAATAATTGTACATCCTGATACCCTTCTTTGACTGGCAACCTCATTGCTTGAACCCAGTGTGTTGTGTATATTTTCACTTCTTTTAAAACATATCCAATGAAATATTCATCATCCTTTATAATACGCAAGTTTAACAATTACGTGTGTGTGTGTATATATATATATATATTTTACATATAAAAACTTTTTGTATATATTTAATAATGCTTTAAATGCATGTAATTAACTCTAATGTATTCTTACGCTCCAGATGAACCAATTGTCCTTCTCTACACACTCCTGAAGAAGGTTATCCCGAAAACACGTCGGGTGTAAAGAAGGTTCTTCTTGTATTTACCTGTATGGTGACAATCATTGGAACTCTGTATTCTAATTCAATATTTAATTTTTTTGATGAATATGTACAATTGTGAATAAAACCTTTTTTTACTCTCAATATCCTGTATATTTTGAAACATTAATGCCTTAAAAGTCCACCCAGAGGAACCCCCTTTTTCCTTTATCAAAAAAAGTACTTATTTTCCCTTGACACTTCAGTAGTATATTTTTGTGCAGTTTTTTGCCTTTTCAAAGGTCCGGATTATGTCTCACTCCATCTCAACAGACAGTTTTATTTCACAACTTTTTTTTTTATATTTACTGGATGTGGCACAAGCATACATTTGCCATTCACCCTCCTCGTTTTTGATAAAGGACACCTGGGGCCCCATTTGGCAGGGGGCCCAGGGCAGTTTCCACATTTGCCCCCATATAAATCTGGCACTGCTAGCGATAACTTATTACAACTAAAGACGTTATAACTTTATTTGTGCTGGGCTATTTCATACTACAACAAAAAATGTGGCCATCACATTTAAATTAGTGTTAGAATAAGATCTCATGCATGTTTTTTTCTGGTTGTGTTAACTTACACCATTTGGTTGTATTAAAATTCATAGCATCTAGCATCTACACGATGATCACTGGGTATCAAATACCACCATACATACTACCTGTTTTCTAGGCTGTTACTATAAGCTTGCACTCAAGTTTTACTTTTACATTGATACACACAGAGAGGTTTTCCAACACGCAGATACATTCTTTAACATCTTAAAACACTTAAGTTCATCTTTTTGCAATAATCCTGCATTAAATCCTCCTAGGCCCTTCAATGCATTTAGCTGTAATCTCCCTCCAGTTCATATTTCCATCCTGTGACTACCCTGTCTGAAGCTGGTTGGTAAACTACTAACCCTGGGTACTAAGTTGCAGCACATGTATATACCATTTAAGTCTATAGAACATTAGGGCGCAAGCAGGGCTGGTGCAAGGATTTTTGACACCCTAGGCGAAGCCTCATTTTGCGCCCCCCCCCCCTCCATTCCATTCCCTCTTCCCCTCACTGAGATTTTTGCGGTGTCTCTTCACCTATACTTCATACTGACCTGGCCCAAAGACAACTAGAGGATGGCACCAGCTCACTTCCTCACGCTAGCTATGGTCCACAGGTTAGAGGAGTATACAGAGAGGCTATGTAACTGCCTGTCTGTACGAGCGACGGATATAGGGTTGCCACCTTTTCTGCAAGCCAAATCCGAATACTTTTGCGGCGCACGCCAATTTTATTTAGTACATACTATAGGATTGATAAATACCTGGGACACCTTGTGGGTTAACTCAAAGAGAGTATTAATCAGAATGGACGGTGTCAGAAGAACAGAGGGCGGTGTCAGTAGAGCAGAGGGCGGTGTCAGTAGAGCAGAGGGCGGTGTCAGTAGAGCAGAGGGCGGTGTCAGTAGGGCAGAGGGCGGTGTCAGTAGGGCAGAGGGCGGTGTCAGTAGGGCAGAGGGCGGTGTCAGTAGGGCAGAGGGCGGTGTCAGTAGGGCAGAGGGCGGTGTCAGTAGGGCAGAGGGCGGTGTCAGTAGGGCAGAGGGCGGTGTCAGTAGGGCAGAGGGCGGTGTCAGTAGGGCAGAGGGCGGTGTCAGTAGGGCAGAATAAATATCAGACAGTGCCTGTGCCCCCCCCCCCCCAATAGAAACCTCTATTAAAGCGGGACAACAAAAAAACCCTTACCTTCCAGGAGCCACTGCAAAGATTTGTGTGTGAACCTGTTAGGGGCGCAGTCTGTAATATCATGCTTTCTCCTGCAAAAGCGTCCCAGTCCAGTGGCCCTCTATTCACTGTCTCTGGTGGCGCCGGTGGCTGGGTGGGAGAGAGAGCACAGACAGTGCTGTATGACCCAGCTGCAGGATATTAGCCCCGCTGGAGCGGAGGAAGAAGGGGGGGTTCACGTTGTTTGGGGGTAGCTGACAGAGAGGGGGTGTGACAGAGAGGAGGGAGGGGGGGTTGACAGAGAGGAGGGGGGGTGACAGAGAGGGAGGGAGGGGGGTGACAGAGGGGAGGGAGGGGGGGTGACAGAGGGGAGGGAGGGGGAGCTGACAGAAAGGAGGGGGGAGGGTGACAGAGAGGAGGGTGACAGAGTAGGAGGGGGGGTTACAGAGAGGAGGGTGACAGAGTAGGAGGGGGGGTTACAGAGAGGAGGGTGACAGAGGAGGAGGGGGGGGGTGACAACAGAGGAGGAGGGGTGACGACAGAGGAGGAGGGGTGACGACAGAGGAGGAAGGGTGACAGAGGAGAGGGGGGTGACAGAGGTAGAGGGGGGTGACAGAGGAGGAGGGGGGTGACAGAGGAGGAGGGGGGTGACAGAGGAGGAGGGGGGTGACAGAGGAGGAGGGGGGTGACAGAGGAGGAGGGGGGTTACAAAGTGGGGGGTGACAGAGGAGGAGGGGGGTTACAAAGTGGGGGGTGACAGAGGAGGAGAGGGGGGGTGACAGAGGAGGAGAGGGGGGGTGACAGAGGAGGAGAGGGGGGGGGTGACAGAGGAGGAGAGGGGGGGTGACAGAGGAGAGGGGGGGTGACAGAGGAGGAGAGGGGGGGTGACAGAGGAGGAGAGGGGGGTGACAGAGGAGGAGAGGGGGGGTGACAGAGGAGGAGGAGGGGGGGTGACAGAGGAGGAGGGGGGGGTGACAGAGTGGGGGGGGTGACAGAGGAGGAGGAGGGTTACAGAGAGGGGGAGGAGGGGGGACAGAGGAGGAGGGGGGAGGGTGACAGAGAGGAGGGTGACAGAGGAGGAGGGGGAGGGTGACAGAGAGGAGGGTGACAGAGGAGGAGGGGGGGTGATGACAGAGGAGGAGGGGGGGTGACGACAGAGGAGGAGGGGGGGTGATGACAGAGGAGGAGGGGGGGTGACGACAGAGGAGGAGGGGGGGGTGACGACAGAGGAGGAGGGGGGGTGACAGAGGAGGAGGGGGGTGACAGAGGAGGAGGGGGGTGACAGAGAGGAGGGGGTGACAGAGGAGGAGGGGGGAGGGTGAGAGGGGGTGACAGAGGAGGAGGGGGTAGGGTGACAGAGAGGAGGGTGACAGAATAGGAGGGGGGGGGTTACAGAGAGGAGGGTGACAGAGTAGGAGGGGGGTTACAGAGAGGAGGGTGACAGAGGAGGAGGGGGGGTGACAACAGAGGAGGATGGGGTGACGACAGAGGAGGATGGGGTGACGACAGAGGAGGATGGGGTGACGACAGAGGAGGATGGGGTGACGACAGAGGAGGATGGGGTGACGACAGAGGAGGATGGGGTGACGACAGAGGAGGAGGGGGGGGTGACGACAGAGGAGGAGGGGGGTGACAGAGGAGGAGGGGAGGAGGAGGGGGGGTGACAGAGGAGGAGGGGGGGTTTAAAGAGGTTGACAGAATAGGAGGAGGGGGGGGTACAGAGAGGAGGGGTGACAGAGTAGGAGGGGGGTTACAGAGAGGAGGGGTGACAGAGGAGGAGGGGGGTGACAACAGAGGAGGATGGGGGGTGACGACAGAGGAGGATGGGGGTGACGACAGAGGAGGATGGGGTGACGACAGAGGAGGATGGGGTGACGACAGAGGAGGATGGGGTGACGACAGAGGAGGATGGGGTGACGACAGAGGAGGAGGGGGTGACGACAGAGGAGGAGGGGGGGTGACAGAGGAGGAGGGGAGGAGGAGGGGGGGGGTGACAGAGGAGGAGGGGGGGTTACAAAGTGGGGGGGGTGTGACAGAGGAGGAGGGGGGGTGACAGAGGAGGAGAGGGGGAGGGGGGGGTGACAGAGGAGGAGAGGGGGTGACAGAGGAGGAGGGGGGGGTGACAGAGGAGGAGGGGGGGGTGAGAGGAGGGGGGGGGTGACAGAGGAGGAGGGGGGGTGACAGAGGTGGAGGGGGGTGACAGAGGAGGAGGGGGGTGACAGAGGAGGAGGGGGGGTGACAGAGGAGGAGGGGGGTTACAGAGTGGGGGGGTGACAGAGGAGGAGGGGGGTTACAGAGAGGGGGGAGGAGGGGGGTGACGGAGGAGGGGGGGGGGGTTACAGAGAGGGGGGGTGACAGAGGAGGAGGGAGGACAGTTACAGAGCAGGAGGGGGTGACAGAGGAGGAGGGGGGTGGAGGAGGGGGTGACAGAGGAGGAGGGGGGTTACAGAGTGGGGGGGTGACAGAGGAGTAGGGGGAGGAGGGGGGTGACAGAGAAGAAGGGGGGGTTACAGAGAGGGGGGTGACAGAGGAGGAGGGGGGTACAGAGAGGGGGGGTGAGAGAGGGGGGTGACAGAGGAGGAGGGGGGGTGACAGAGGAGGAGGGGGGTGATTGACAGGAAGGGGGCTGACTGCCGCTGACAGAGCAGTGGAGAGCGACCTTAGGAGATAGCACAGGGGTAGCTGATGGGGTTGTCTGACAGGGGGGGGGGGGAGTAGCTGAGCAAACTGACACTGACAGAGAAGGGCAGATTAAAAAGATACCTCAGTGAGGAGACATATCGGAGCACACGCCAGGCAAGGGGCGGGACTACGGGCGGCCGCGATCAACCACAGTCAGACTCCAGCCCCGCTCCAATCACGGACCCTCGTATCTCGTGTGCACTGCCCGCAAGTGACCTATTCAGCCAATTACAGGCTGAATAGGTATGCCTGCTGCTCGCCGCACTTCCGGCCGTCTGCTGCTTGTAGTCCCAGCTCTCTCCCCTCACTGCCGCTGCTGATGTCTTTAACGGCGCAACCGCCCCCTAGCCTGGCGGCTGGCGCCATAAAGCATGTTTAAAAAAAAAATGCCGATCCTGGAGGTATTTTACTCCGAATCCGCACTCCCCAGCGAGTGGCTTGGGATTCGGATTTTGGCGCTTCCCCTACCCTGGCGCTCTAGGCAGCCGCCTGACTTGCCTATGCCTAGCGCCGGCCCTGGGCGCAAGGCTAGGTTTTTAATTGTCAGATTGCAGACAGTGCAGGAGGTTAGGGAGAGGGGCTAGGCAACATTTTGGAAAAAAAGTATATGGGACTGTACACCCCCATTAACACCGATCATACCATAAGAACAACCCTTTATTGGGTTTAAAACAAATTATGAAATGGACTTTAACCTTTAATACCAAACAGAATCGCTGTTAACCATTAACAGACCAACATGCTTAGTCACCAAGACTCAAGTAGCAATATCTTATGCCAGCCAAATACCAGTTTACCAACCACTGTCCACCCACAAAGTAGGCGATATTACCTAAAAAGATAGATCTTCGATATCAAACAGGACTGTTGGTAACCAATAACAGACCAACTTGCTTAGTCACTAAGACTCCAGTAATAAGTAATATCTTATATAAACCAAGTAACGGCATACCAACAACTGTCCACCCACAAAGTGGGCGACATTACTCACATAAAGAGAGATTGCAACAAGGGGAAATAAGGGGGAGGGAGGGTGGGAGAGCAGGTCATATGATCCAGAAAGAAGGCTGAGGAGAATCCAGAGTCCAGCTGACAGACCTGAGGATCTGAGACCTGAGGTAAATGCCGATTCTGCCCAGTGACAGGAGAGGATACAAGTAAAAGTTTACACTCATTGGCTAGATGTTTCCGCCAAAGGATTTGTCACCAATCCAGTACTCTGCAACTGAGGTAAATCTTCCTAGCAACAGCAGGCAGATTGTCACCTAAAACACAAAACAGAAAGAACCAGCAAAGCAGTCATAAAGAGACACTAAATTATCATAGCTCTCTATTAAGAGTAAAATGTATTTATTAAACAAATGGGTGTTTGGGGTGACAATCCCATGGGGCCACTTCTCTATATTATTTTGTGGCCTTGACATGGAATAATAAAAAAAAAACAATGGGTAAAAATAATAGATATTACTACATATAGAAAATTAGATTGCAAAGTTTTAAATCTCAGACAATACAATAAATGCTGACTGAGAATTGGTTAGAAATGACATTAAATACTTTCACATGACGTCCACGAGGGATTTTCCCTGAATATAGAACTTTATAAAAAAAAATTCTTGTAGCATTAGGGAATTGAATCGGTCAAAATAACTCAGGCTTTTGATCATGTTATTGGATATTGTCTTGACATCATATTGCTCTGGGGACTGCACTTGTCTACACAATGAATTCTATAGCTTAGGCAGGCAGGGTAACATCAAACAATGCACAACACACTGCTATTAAAAAACACTGTTTTATCAACAATCGCATTTTAAAACAATAGTTATTCCCAGTCTATATAAATTCACTGTATGTAAAGTTTACCAAGCAGAAAGTATGGTATATGTACAGGGGTAGTAGAAGGGAAAATGCACAGAGGGGCATAACCCTTTATGATGTTCCCTCAAAGTACTTTCCATTTACAAAGAGAAGAAATTCTCCATCTGTTGTTTGATCCTCTATAAATTATGTCAGTCTTAGGGTCCTTTCACACTAGCGGACCGTTCGTCCGCTCATTACAAGTCCGTTTACGGACTTGTAATGGTCCACTATGGGAGCGGATCCGTTAGCGGATGATGCATCCGCTAACGTCCGCATCCGTTTTTGCGGACGAAAGAATGTCCTATTTTTCTTCCGTCCGGCCAAACGGATCGGATGCAAACGACAGACGGTCCGTTTCCATCCGACTCCCCATAGGGGAGAGCGGAGGAGAGACAGGGCAGTCCCTGCACAGTGTGCGGGGACCGCCCCGTTCGCCGACAGCTGAGCGGAGACCCCCCGCTAAGCTGACGGAAACACGGAGCTGACCGAAAAACGGACCGCTCCATGTGTAAGGAGCCTTACTGAAGATAGCAAACATTAAAAATTCTCCTGCGCTCTGGTATTTCTTACTATGGGGTAGCGTAATCCAATTAAAAGGTATCTTCCAAAGTCTTGCAGCCCTCCTCAGAAACTGCGGACTACCGAGGCTCTGAAGAAAGGGGTATGCCCCCGAAACAAGTCAGCCCTAACATCGTTTAGACACCATTTGACTCAAGCAACCATCGTGTTCTGCTGGTGTTGCTGTACATTTGCTGTGCTGCCTTTCAAGGCTTGTTTTTAACTTATCTTTGTGAGTATAACTATTGATTTTAATAAAAACCTTGTTGTACGGTATCGCACTAGGTCGCTGCGCCCTCCATTCTTTTTTCTTTTTCCTAGTCTTACTGAAGAAACAAATACTGAATACCAGTTTTATTTTATATTAAAGCTGAGCTACAGGTTAACAGCTAAACAGATGTAGTAAACATGGTAGCTATTTAACCACTTCAACTCCGGAAGATTTACTCCCCTTTTTTTGTGATGTGGCACTGTTATTTTAACTGACAATTGCACAATCGTGCGACACGGTACCCAAATAAAATGTAGGTCCTTTTTTTCCACAAAGACTTTCTTTTAGTGGCATTTGATCACCTCTGCATTTATTTTTTGTGCCATAAATATGGATGAGCTCCAGTGTGTTCGCATGGTACACGTGCAGAGCCCGTCAGGAAGTGTGCACGGCGCTGCGCTAATCACAGCCATGGAGACATTTTCCCGATGCTCGGCTGCAGAGATTGGGAAATGTCTCCCTGGCTATGATTAGTTCGTTCTTAGCCATAAGCAAAAAAAAAGATATTTAATAAAAAATAAAATAGTTACTTTGTTCTAAAACATATCTAATAAAAAAAAAACACACACAGGTAGGCATCAAAGGACTTTTGTACTGTACTGTGGAAAGAAACTTGATTGCTACAGCCAGTTGAGAGAAAACGTACACAGGGCTGTCCCTGTCCTGATACCACTTTAAGACCGAGTACAAGTACCGATACACCCCCCCCCCCCCCCAGTACTCACTGATACTTATGTCATGTGACAGTTTTCAAACCTGGTGGCACTGATAGGTGGCACACACTGATGGATGGGCACCAATAGGTGGCACTGATTAAGCATTACTGATAGGTGGCACGCACTGATGGATGGGCAGTGATGGGTGGCACTGATGAGCACTGATTATGCAGCACTGATAGGTGGCACACACTTATGGCTAGGCACCGATGGGTGGAATGCACTGATGGCTGGCAGTGGTACTGGCTGGATGGGCACCAACAGATGTCCCTGATTGATGGCTGGCACTTATAGGCAGGAGACCGAGGGGAGGATTTATTTTTCTATGCTGCCTCTGTGACACCATCCATCTTGGTACACCCCGCACTCGGCCTTAAAGCAGCAGCGGACATCTCGTTACACCCAGCCCAAACTACATGGGCTGCGTGTAAAAAGATGTCTGCTGTTGGCATACTGTGGCAGAGTGCAGGGTTTACCAAGATGGGCGTCGCAGATTTTCAAGCACTGACAGTGTATCGGTGTAGAAAACAAAAAACCTTGAATCATGCTGAAGCTCGACCGCATCACTTCCTGTGCGGCTACGTCACAAAACAGCTGATTGCGGAGTTCCACCGGCCACCCAGGGGCTGCATTTGATGGGCAAAAGTAGCTGCATATACTGGACACAATTGGCTGCATATGATGGGCACAGTGAGGCTGCAATTGACTGGGGGGGGGGGGGGGGTTTACAGTATTTTTCAGTTTGTTTGCGTCCCCCCAAGCACCAGCCGCCACTCGACCTTGGTACCATTGATACACAGTGCTGCCAATGATGTAATTAAGCAACTGGCACTGCCTCCGCCCACCCGCGGTATAGGTGCGCTGAAGCAGCGCATGCGCAGTGGAGCTCTGTGATCAGCTGTTTTGTGACGTAGCCGCACAGGAACGGATGTGGTCGAGCTTCTGCATTAATCAAGTTTTTTTTTTTTTTTTTACTACACCGGCAACACCTGAGGACTCGTGCTCCACTCTCCTCCCCTCTGGCTGACTCCGCCCGCTGACTTCTGACATCCCAGGTATCAGGAACATTTGCAAATGTTCTGTATTTGTCCCGTACTACCATTGGTATCGGGACAACCCTAGAGCGCACACACGCTCAGCAACATTACAGGCTGACCCCTTATCTTCATTAAAGCGGGGTCCAGGTATGGCCTTCCAAGGCTCAGTTGAGACGTCAACTGATCTGGAAACTCTAAAAGGAGCCACAGTGGAGATATTAGAGCCAGGTACCTTAGAAGAATCTTGGAGGAAAAAAAAAACCTTCATAAGAGAGAGGGGTAAGCTTCTCTCAGTAAAGATGACCATCACTTAAAGTGGAGGTTTACCCTAATTTCTCACTTAATAATAAAACTGCCTTCCATTCAACATAACAAATCCGTGTTTTTTTTTTTTAGGCTTACCTTTTTTTTCGTTTCATTGCGGCCTGTCAATTTTCCAACGTGGGGGAATGGGCGTGCCTATCGCTTTTCCCCCCCAATGTCGCTATGTTTCCTGGGAATCAGTCCTGATGTTCCCAGGAGACGCTCTCAAATCCCGCGATATTTCGGCCGTAACGTGACTCGGCTCGCCGTCAGCACAGCACAGCACATGCGCGGGATACAGCGGTGAATGCTGGGACGCCAGCATTCACCGTATCCCGGAAATGAATACTGCTGGGCTTTAACGTGCTCAGCGTGCCCTAATTAAAAATGACAAATGCCTGGACCACATTATATAAAATATCCTTTGGAGCTAAAAGATCATGCTGCCGGCGAAAACAGTGGGACACATGGGCTGCGAGTTATGGAAGGTAAGAGGAGCACAATAATAAAAAAAAAAAAAAATCGATGGAACCCCTGCTTTAACCACTTAAGGACCGCCTACTGCACATTTACGTCGGCAGAATGGCACGGCTGGGCACATCAACGTATATATACGTTGATTTTAGTACCCAGCCGTGGGTCGCGGGCGCGGGACCGCGGGATTCGCGGACCCGATCGCCGCTGGAGTGCGGCGATCCGTCCCTGGAGCGTTAGAACGGGGAGAGCCGTGTGTACACACGGCTTCCCCGTGCTTCTCTGTGGCCGCAGCATCGATCGCGTCATCCCTGTAATAGGGGGACGCGATCGATGACGTCACACCTACAGCCACACCCCCCTACAGTTGTAAACAAACACACTAGGTCTCACATCCCCTACAGCGCCACCTGTGGTTAACTCCCAAACTGCAGCTGTCATTTCCACAGTAAACAATGCAATTTAAATGCATTTTTTGCTGTGAAAATGACAATTGTCCCAAAAATGTGTCAAAATTGTCCGAAGTGTCCGCCATATTGTCGCAGTCACAAAAAAAATCGCTGATCGCCGCTATTAGTAGTAAAAAAAAAAAATTAATAAAAATGCAATAAAACTATCCCTTATTTTGTAAACGCTATAAATTTTGCGAAAACCGACCGATAAACGCTTATTGCGATTTTTTTTTTACCAAAAATACGTAGAAGAATACGTATCGGCCTAAACTGAAGAAAAAAAAATGTTTTTTAATTATATATTTTTGGGGGATATTTATTATATCAAAAAGTAAAAAATATTGCATTTTTTTTAAAATTGTCGCTCTATTTTTGTTAATAGCGCAAAAAATAAAAACCGCAGAGGTGATCAAATACCACCAAAAGAAAGCTCTATTTGTGGGGAAAAAAAGGACGCCAATTTTGTTTGGGAGCCACGTCGCACGACCGCGCAATTGTCAGTTAAAACGAAGCAGTGCCGAATCGCAAAAAGGGGCAAGGTCCTTTACCTACATTTTGGTCCGGGTCTTAAGTGGTTAAGAACACTAGCAAAAAATAAAAATATCTGTAGCAATTTCGCATGTGTTCAATCACCTGAAGGTAGCTGCATTTAACCTCAAGACTATAGTCCTGTATGACTAAGAACTTGTTTAACCACTTCATTACTGGGCACTTTTGACCCCTTCCTGCCCAGGCCAATTTTCAGCTTTCAGTGCTGTCACAATGACAAATGCGCAGGCATAGAAAACTGTACCCAAATATTTTTTTTAAATTTCCCTCTAGAGCATTGATATGCGATTAGTGGACCTCCAGCTATTGCAGAACTACAAGTCCCATTAAACATAGCAAGACTCTGACTCTGGGTGTCATGCTTGTGGCTGTCAGAGGCATGATGGGACTTGTAGTTTTGCAACAGCTGGAGGTCTGCCAATTGTATATCCCTACTCTAGAGCTTTCCTTTTGATGGAATTTAATCACTGCTGGATTTTTTATTTTTTACTAAAAACAAACAAAAATTTTTTTGTGAAAAAAATCTTTGTCAGTAAATTTTGTAAACAAGTAATTTTTCTCCTTTACTGATGTGCACTGATGGGGTGGAACTACGCCACACTGATGGGCACTGATAGGTGGCACAGATAGTGGTTACTGATTGGTGGCACTGGGGGCTTTACTGTAATCAGGGCACAAATGATCCGGTTGTCCCCTGCGAGGCGATGCCACTGATCCGCTCCCTTGGCCAAACACTCAGTGTGAGGCGATGAGACAATTACCAGCACTTCCGCATTTACATGTGACCAGCTGTGATTGGCGTCATCGGCTCTCCAGATAAAACTTTTTTGCAGAAAGGAGTTTAATAGGACATGTGGCCACGCATTAAAATTAGAAGATGAGAGGTTTAACCCTAAACTGCTTAGAGGGTTCTTTCCTGTAAGCCAGTGTTTTTCAACTCCAGTCCTCAAGGCACACTAACAGGTCAAGTTTTCAGGATTTCCCTCAGATGAAATGGCTGTGGTGATTACTAAGGCAGGGAAACTGATCAAATCACCTGTGCAAAATAATGGAAAGCCTAAAAAAACATGACCTGTTGGTGTGCCTTGAGGACTGTAGTTGAAAAACACTGGTGTAAGCAGGGAGCATTGATGGATCACAGCGCTGCGGCCACTTGAGTGTGGCAGTTCTGGGGCGACGTCATAGGATGTACATGGCCTTTAAGGTCCTGAAGCTGAAGGCGAGTTAACAGTAAATGGCATGAGGCTCTTGTTTCATTCGATTTTGGAATTTCCCCTTTATAAATCCTACAAGAAACACTTCATGGTGGTTATTATGGTTTTCTTGTTGGTTTTAATATAACAATGCATTCGTTATGTAGGTTTGTTAAATAAAAATGTGGTAGTAAATTTCAAGAAACTAAAATAGTTTTATAATATACCACTGCAAAATAAAGCCCATGCATTTATGTTCTAGCTTGGGTGGTCTCTTAACATTACACAAAATGTAAATGTTATTTAATGATGTGTGGTTACAAAAGGCATTATCTGTGATCTTTGTCTTGTATCAATATAAACTGTAGCAGTAGCACACCAATATTTTCTACCTTATGAATGGCATTTGAACATTCCCATTTGTTTTTCATTTCCTTTCAATTACCCACATTACTTCCATTAGTCAACCAAGAAACAGGCAGTTGTGTGGTAAATTCTGTAACTGCACTATTTTTCAAAAGCTGGAATTTCTTTATCAAGTTGATCTAGTCTGTACTTCTCCATTGAAAATGAACTGCAGGCAAGCAGATACCTATAGGTCAACTTTTATTTGACAAGACTAGGTTCACACTACAAAATTTTGATCCAACTTTCAGTTCAATTATGTAGTGTTACTTGGATAAGGTTTGCATATTCTATGGGGCAAAAATTGCATTGGAATCACGTACAAGTTGTGCCGAAACCGCTTCCAAAAATAACTGTGTTGCATCGCTTTGATGTGGACATCATTTAAAAACATTGCAATTCCTATTGTTATGCAATTCTGTGTGACTCAAATCACATCTGAAATTCCACTAGTGTGAACAGGCCTAAAGGACTTGTAAATTTGTTCAGTTAAGATTTACCTCTGCCATACCCCTGAGACAAAAGGAAACTTTTTCCTGGTCCAAAGTGGATGATGCTTTTTCATTGCCCAGTAAGCAGACTGAAGTCAAATAAGTGGCATAGGAAATGGCCAAAAAAAGGGTAAAGGTTGGTTTAGGCGACTGCTGTGTAGTATAGCAGATGTGTTTTTATCTCAATATTGGCTGGAAAAAAAAAACAAGCGGGTACAACAATAAGCACAAGTTTAGCAGTTTACCCGTGTTTGGAGAGGGATCAGCAATGCCTATAGCGACAATAATACCATCCCCATTGTGAAGCATGGTGGAGGCTCACTGATGTTTGAGGGGTGAGCGCTGAAGGCAAAATTTATGGCAAGATGACCTCCGCATGTCATCAGAAAATACTGCCAGACAATCTGCATTCTTCTGCACATGGGAAACGCTTGGACTTTCCAGCACGACATTGATCCCAAGAACAAGGCCAAGTTGACCCTCCAGTGGTTACAGCAGAAAAAGGTGAAGGTTCTGGAGTGACAATCACAGTCTGACCTCAATATCATCAAACCACTCTGAGGAGATTTCAAACGTGCAGTTCATGCAAGATGATCAAAGACTTTGCATGACCTGGAGGCATTTTGCCAAGACGAATGGGCAGCTATCCCACCTGCAAGAATTCAGGGCCTTATAGGCAGCCATTACAAAAGACTGCTCGCCATTATTGAGGCTAAAGGGGGCAATATTAGGATTAAGAACTAAGGGTATGCAGGCTTTTAAACAGGTGCCCTTTCATTTGTTTACTTGTTGCCATGTTTCGTTTTAGGATTAGGATTGTGCCATTCTGTTATGACCTACAGTTGACTACGAACCACATAAGAAATTAAAGAAATGTGCTTTGCCTGCTCACTCATGTTTTTTTTTAAAATGGTACATTAAATTTTGGAAAGTTGGCTACCCCAGGCCTTTCCCTGCTCAACTTGGTATTATATATTGTTATAATTACCTCAACATTAAGTCTCATGAATGCAGCACTTTGTAGCTGCACAGATCTGTCTGCCATGTCTATGTAATTTATCTCATCTTTTTGAAAGCTTATGCTCAAACAGGAGATCTTATACGACTTTATTGCTAGATTGTACAGCTTTTACTCTTTTGTAGTTTGGTTAGCTGTACACACTGGTCATTCTTTACTCTGCCTGTTGAATGTCTACACATTGAACACTTGTTTGTACACTTTGAACTAGGAACAAACCGATATATTTTTTTTATTGGCGAGTACGAGTACCGATTCCTTCGGTCAAGTAGTCGCTGATACAGAGTACCGATACTTTTAATACTCTGGTGTGCTATTTTGCATCCATACAAAAGTGGCTGCATATTGCACTGCAAAGAATTGCATGCAATTAGAACCTGAATGCGGTGCGATTGCTGTGCGACTCATGTGGCTTTCCCCCGTACCGCTCCTGTGTGAACCAGGCCTGTCATAGTGAATATGAACCAGAGTTCACACAGAAGCAGTGCACCACAAAGTATCAGTTTTTGGTATCGGAAGCATTTTTTTTACAAGTCCTCAAAAATACCGTGCATCCCTACTTTGAACGTCAAACTTTACCTTTGGTTTAAAAAGAAAAATGTATGCAAACTTTTGAGCTATGTGAAATGTTCTGATATGATGGTTGCATGTAACTACTTTGTGCAGTCGCCTGTAGACCAGCAACAAATCACTTACCCTGAGACGTCTATCACTACCACCTGACCTTAAAAGCTATACAAGAAAAGTTTCAATAGTCTTCAGTTTGTGTATTAACATCGTTGATCACAGCAACAAAATGAAATCAAGAAACACAAAATTGGGGGTTATAAATTTATTTTCTTGAACATAAACACGATTAGTTAAAATTCCATTTAATGGTCTCATTCAACATTTTAATTAAAAAAGTAAAAAAAAAAAAAGTTTTTGCCCCCGAAATGAAATACAATCTGTATCTGCTCTACATTTACAGATAACTTGTCACTCTCAAGGCACATTGTAAAAGTAACAAATATTGGAATTTATCAACTTCATTTGTGTGTGCAATGCACTGTCATTTTGTGTCATCCTGTTATAAAATGTATAAAGAAAAAGAAAAAAAAAAGAAAGATTCTTTAGAATATGTATTTGTATATTACATATAAAGTCTTCTGATTACTCTTGCAGTACCTTTGTGATGATTAAAAAAAACCTGTGCCACACCCTGTCATTTAAATCTATAATCAAAACGCATCAAACACAATCTAAACATCTACATAGAAGGAAACAATTAATAAAAAAAAATATATAAACGTTGTAGTACCTAGGTGTATTTAAAAAAAAGTGGGGTTCAAATAAGAAAATCATGTGGCATTAAATGTCTTAGTACGCAACACCACAAATCCATAAAAAGTAAAAAAAAAGTGGTTCATCTATATAGTGTGCAAAGCTCCCAAACCACCATTCAAACAATAGTGAATTATTACAAATCAATATATCTATTCTAGAGCTGCATTGTTTATGTCCACACATATAAATTGGTGCAGCAAATGAAAACATATATATTTATTAATAAAGATACCTCAAAAACAATCATTCCCTTTGTGTGCAAATAGCTGTGTGGCAATTTACCCAGGAAAGCAAAAAGTTTAATGAGCATTAAAGAATAGCCATTCACCGTGCCATGCTTTCAGGCTCCTATGGTGACATAGATGAGGCACCTGTCTGGATAGAAGGTCTCCCTGCTGTTATATGCTTGGATGCGAATATTAAATGTACAAGGAAAAAATGGAGGTGCTGGTCACATCAACCAAAGCAGTTTTAACCATTTTTTTTTTATCCTGATTGGTTAACATGAACACCTATCATTTCCTCCAATTTCTATACATCAGCCCTGCTGTGCTTTATTAATTTCCTAGTTGTAAACAAGACAGGTGACTAGTCTTCAGAAGCAAATTTTAGGAGTACATGCAAATCTATAGTTAGAAATATGGAAAAGTAATCAGAGACAGAGAAAAAAAACAAAAAAAAAAACAGGCAACACATGATATCGTCGAAGGTTCAAGTCACACCTTTGAAACATGGCTACATGAGAGTTTTTCAGTAGCGCCACTGTGCAGTTGGAAAAAGGCTCTGATCAAATGCCATGAATAATTCATAGGAATCAAGCTACGCAGGTATTGCAATCAGAAATTTAACATACTTGTTTTACTGTATGCTTGTGCAGAATTATTGAAGGTCTTCGCTCCTGTGTAGCGTATGCTGTAGGCCTTCCTTTAACAATTTTCAATAGCGCAACCAAAATGTGCTTGTGTAGCCAAGTCTTCTGGGAACATACATACATGTGCGTCAGTTTTGTTACCATATGGCTGTGTTCAACATATGGTTATCTTAATGCAGACAATGCAATGTTTAATTTATCTTTAGTTCACTGTATGCTTAGGACACTATGAAGTCAGGAACGCACAGCGTGCCTCAATGCTCGCAAAGCATATTATATGTGGTTCACAAAGTGCTTACATTTCAGAAAACACAGTCAACATGGTAACCAGACTGCCCTATGCATGTCTACATATCCTCCCATTGTGGCATTTAGCATAACTTAAACACTTCATACTTATTTTTCACAGTATAACGTTAACTATAACAGATGCATCTGATACATGATTTTATATCTCAATGAACAGAATTCATCCTCGACTATGAATACGTAAAAAGTATTTATCCCCAACATACAACTAACATGTCAACCGGCACAGCTGCTTGTATTGTTGATAACATTTGAGGCCTATGTCCTAAATCTTAGAATGACAGAAAAATTAACCAGCTTGTAGATAAGGAGATGGATACAACCATGTACTTTATATAAATAAATGTAATCTCTTGCATATTTTATCTCCTGCCTTTCATTCTTTGATGTTATGGGGAGAAGTGCAAACGAAAACTAACTACAAAGTCCACATTGGTCTTTTCATCTGTTACAGTGAACTTGTTTCATTGTAAGCGTTTGTAAAATATTAAATAACAGAATTAAACATAAAAAAATCTCATCTAGCAGTAATAAGATTCCTGTAAATGGTTCCCAGTTTCCAGCATAACACCTGCATAGTTCAAATATTTTACAATACTTACAGATGATGAAATAGTAGCTACTGTATATGCACCAGGCTATGACTTGATTGAGAGCACAAACTGGGTCCGATTTATAAAAACTGGAAGAAATGAAAACCAGAGATCTTGCTTGCTGCATCAAATCAGATTTAAGCTTTCTGAGCTACACTAAGAAAATCAATCAGGAAACTAGGAAGCTATTTGCAACAACTTTTTTTTTTTATAAACCAGACCTCATTGTATTTTGTATGGAAGGGAGAGGACATGTAATTTCCACAGGAGACAATATGGGGAGCATGTAAAGTGCAGAAACGTCTTGATTATTGAATACTAGAAAATTCCTTCACAATAAAACCATTAAGTCATGCCCTCAAATATCAGATTAATTCTTCACTCAATAAAGGTAAAAATTTCAGTGCATACAATGAAGTTATACATAAAATACTAAAACATAAAATCATTTTTTTTTCTTTTTACCCCTATTGCAATTCGGTCCAGTCTAGATAGGTGAATGAAAAATATATCCCACATTTTGGCATTATAAACAAGTGTCCAAAAGATCAGGCACTCATGTGATCTCATTGCTTTGGTCCGTGGTACCTTGACATTAAAGTGCTGATGGTAAAAAGTTATATGTGGCAATGCTGGTTCACAGGTCAGCCATGATGTTCTATGCACTTTTTGTCAAGTCATGTCACCGACTGCTACCAGCGACCGCTGACACTGACTATGTCTGAGTGATACTGGCGCGGAAGTCTTCCACTAGCTCCTCCCTCCAGGAATGAAGAGCGAATATTGGTTGGCTCAAACAGCTTCCTTCGATTTTTGTTCAGTTCTGTTACAAAAAAAAAAAACATACATATTAGCTTTATCTCTACCAAACATCTCGCTGGTCAGATCAGCAGGGTTGTTTTCCAGGGTAGTTGAAGTACTACACATATTTATCTTTTAATATCTTTTAATAGTCTTAGACAGTTATGAGACATTTTTATGTGAAATGCCTTAAAGTGATTGTAAAGTCTAGTGCTTTTTTATTTGTTAATAACAAACCTGTTATACTTACCTGCCCTATGTAGTGGGTTTGCACAGAGCAGCCAGGATCCTCCTTCTCAAGTCCCTCTTTGGTGCTCCTGGCCCCTCCCTCCTGTTAAATGCCCCCCACAGCAAGCAGCTAGCAATGGGGGCACCCGAGCCGAGTCACAGCTCCCTGTGTCCATTCAGAGATGGAGCTGCAGCCCAGCCCTGCCCCTTTCTCTCCTCATTGAGTAACAGCAGCAGGAGCCAATGGTACCACACTGCTGTCTCAGTCAATAAGGAGGGGAGGCCTGGGAAGCCGAGACATTCCTGAAACATTACTGGATCTAGAGGGACCTCAAATAAGTATTAGGGGGGCTGCTGCAGACAGAAGGCTTTTTTATCTTAATTTATAGAATGTATCAAGATAAAAAAAACTTCTGTGTTGACAATCAAAGTACCCTTTGCTCAAAGAAAATGTGGCTTTCTGCCTTTCCAGTGCACTCTGATTGCATAGCCGATTAGCAGCCAAAGCCCTCATTACAAGTGCACTTACACAGACTTGCATTGCAGACGAATGTGAGATGTTGTTTCAGATTAGTACTATTACTAAGTGTACTGGATTTAACTCTGGTGCCTATTGGGTTGCACAGTTGTATTTAGACTTTCTGGGTAATTGCTCTAAGAAGGTAGGTAGAGAAGACTAAGATTTAGAGATTAATATATAGCCGAAAAGACAGGGCCAGGACAAGGGGTGGCTGCCCTAGGCCCTGTGGTATCATAGGTGGGGGGGCACCACGAGACGATAGGAGGTGAGATTTGTGTTGAGAGGGGGAATTTGGAAAGTGGCAGAGGATAAGAATTGTTCCAGAAGGGGAAATTAGGAGGGGTGCTAGAAATGGTGATTGAGGGTAGGGGGTTGTGGGAGGGGGGCTGGGGGAAGAGGATTTGTGCTATTAGGGATGTTTGGGGATTATTTGTGCTAGAAGTGGAATTTGAGGGGTAAGGATCTGTGTTAGGAGGGAGGAATTAGAGTGGGGATGAGGATTTGTGCTAGGAGGGAGGAATGAGAGTGAGGGGGGGGGTGAGGATTCGTGCTCGGAGGGGGGATGTTTTATTGGGAGGGATTTGGTGAGAGGATTTGAGCTTGGAGAGGGGATGGGCAAACCCAAAATTTGTGCCAACAGTGGGGATTTCAGCAGCAGGGGCAAATTTGTACTGGGAGGAGGGGAAATGTATGCTTGGTGGGTACCCATACAGATTAGTGCTCAATTTGTTTTTGTGGGGGGGGGATTTTTCCTGACACATGATGCTCATACATCTTGGGGGGGGGAGCAGTTCGGTATGCCTGCCCTGGGCTCTAGATTACCTTGTATTGGCTCTGCAGAGTCAAGTCAAGCAACTGATTTCAATTAGGCTTTTAAGATTAGGTCTACCCATGCTAGGTATTAAATGTATACCTTTTGAGCATCATATGATGGGACCACATAAAAAACAGCTTTGAATGTGCCACAAACTCATGATAGGCCTCAAATCTGACATGAAAAGTGACTTCCTGCTAATAGTAGACAGGTGGGCACCATACATCTTTCAATGCAATTCTGGAAGCCTGATCATCCTAGCCATAGGGTGGAGCATTTCCTCTTCGGAAGTGGGAAGAAATGTTTGCTCGCAAACTTTGCAAATGGCTGGATCTGCAGAACAGGTGGTGTTTTAGGGCGGACACCTACAATTATGGAGCAGCTAATTTTAATTACTGAAACAGGAACACTTTAAGGCAGACTGAAGCCCTTGATCTTTTCTTTAAAAAAATATTTTTTTCATTTTAAGAACACCTTATCGTGCAGAAAAGGCAGAAAGGTCAAACACACAGCTTTATCGGGCTGCACTTCATGAAATAAAAATAATTGCATCTAATATTGAAAGAGGTGGCATAATAGAAGGATAATGTAAATGATAAAAGTGAGTTGACTTTGTTTAGATATGTCACTCAATAGAGAGATTTCCTGTAAAAATCAGTGGTTTACCAAATGTTTGACACCAATTTCTTAAGTCGGTCATGAAATTATCAACCTGAGCCATTGTGACCCCCCTCCCCCGGCCGCAGGCCATGGGGCCACGCATTTCGAAAATTTCTGTGGATGGCCCCCTGGCCCATTCTCGGGGACAGGGCTGTTCATGAGTGGGCCAAGATGCTATATTATATGAATATTCCCGGATTCGGTAAAAAAACAGAGCATCCCATTTAATGCTCATCAACATTGCCTTAATTGTTTTATGTATATTTCTGTTCCACCTGATTCTTTAGGTCTACATGACCCTGCAAGGTTGGTGTTTACTTTTACCATTGACTGTTGGACATGTCCTGTTATGTGTGATCTTAAAAACAAAATGCTGATTAAAATGATCAACGTGAATGCACACAGAAGATTACTTCACACTTAAAGATCCTTAAAGAGGAAAGAAGGCTTTTTTAATGTACCTACCGCTAAGCCTATAATAAGGCTTACCTGCAGGAACAGTAAATATCTCCTAAACTTCCACCATTTAGGAGATATTTACTATATACGCTGGACGCCATCGGCTTATGCGCCCTGAAAAAAATGGCAGGCCGGTGCCATTTTCTTCAGGACCCCAGTGGCATTATTGCAGCTCTGGCTAATCACAGTGCCAAACCTAGAAGAAACTCCAGGAAAAATATCAGCCTTCTCAGCGGTGTGCGGGCACCACAGAGAGCTTTGTTCCAAGTTAAGCATTTCATAATGTTGAAGTTTTGATCTCTTTGGGGTTTACAACCGCTTTAAGGTCACTGGCAATTGGATCAGTGATGGCAACATGACAATAAAAAGAGCAAAAAACTGCATACAAAATGAAAAAAAAAGATTTATTCTTTAGACAGTTTATAACCCTCATTGGTATACATTGTATATAATGGACAGGATGGTATCTAATTAATGCCATTTCATTTAATACCTGAAATTGCCAGCAACATTTTCCTTCTTGCACCAAACGTCGTTATTCCAAGTTCTTTTAAATCTTGATCCGTCAGTGTAAGGAATGTCTGTAGATCAATCTACAAGAAAAGTACAAGATTTAATTATATTATTGTTGATGTGTCATATAGTTCCGGTATTTTGCCAACAAAATTTCTGATTTAAAAGAAAGTCAAGACAGTTGGAGAAAATCATATCAAAAAGTATTTATAAAAAGTAGTAGGAGTGGTGAGATGGTTTATTGTCCATTTTTCCCAGAAATAAAATACCTCTTACTTTGCTGCTTTTCTGCTTATATGTGTGCAATATATGTGCACATTAGTTGTTTTCACAGAATATTTTACACTGTACAAAACTATGGTTTTTTTTTTGAAGCTTAATGGCCCCAAGTGCAATGTACATAAATAGTACCTATAACACTGCCATTTGGAAAGCTACTGATTAGTTAATGAACTAGAGAATGGCTCAAATAATGAAGAGAAAAATAATATGCAAACTATTTCACTATGACATTATCAGGTTATCGCTTAAAAAGCGCACTTTTTTGGGAACAAATTCACTTCTTTGAATTGAAAAATAAGACAAAATTAAAGTTAGCCCAATTGTTTTTTATATTGTGAAAGATAATATTACGCTGAGTAAATTGATACCCAACATGTCATGCTTCAAAGTTGCGTCTGTTAGTGAAATGACGACAAACTTTTACCCTTAAAAATCTCCATATGCGTCGTTTAAAAAAAATCTACAGGTTGCAAGTTTTGAGTTACAGGAGGAGTGCTAGAATTATTGCTTTCCGCTCCAAAGATCACGACGATACCTCACGCGTGGTTTGAACAGCGTTATATGCGAAAGCTACTTGAAGCTCGAAAAAGCTGGAGGGGAAAAAAAAAATGAATTCTCTATGGAGAAGTTACACGCTCCACTCCAAGCCGCATGAAGCTCAAAGTTTTGGAGCTTTTTTTGTAGCTCAAATCAAGCAGATTTGAGCATTTTTGGCGTGGCTTTATTCTCATAGACATGAATGGAAGCACGCCATTTGTCATGCTTTTTTTCACAGTAATAAATGTAAAAGAAATCCCTAAAAATCATCATAAATAAGTAGACTAAATTAATATGTAATGGAAAATATGTAATACTTAAATAATAAACAACCTCCAACCTTAAAAAATGTAATACATTAATAGAAAAAAAAAAAAATTGACAAAAAAATACATTAATAATTTATTTTGCGTTGTGGTGTTGTGTTAATATATTTTTAATGGGGTAAGGGTTAAAGTTGAGGTTTAATTTATTACATTTATTTTGTATTTTACATTTAGTCATTATTATTCGTATACTAATAAATAAAAAATAAATACAAATAATAAATTACCCTAACCCCAACTCTTGATCCTAACCTTAACACCGATCTGTACCAAGACAATTATATACCCTTGTTGAACAATATTAAAAGCGAATTGAAAGGATATCCTGCCCATAGACTATCATGGTTTGGACGTATAAGCGTAGTTAAAATAATGATCCTTCCAAGAGCTCTATATATTTTTCAAAGCTTACCAGTGGATGTCCCTGAGGCCTTTTTTAAAACGTTAAGATCGATAACTCAGAGCTTTATATGGAACAATAAAAGTAATCGTATTGCGTTCCGAATATTAACTAGGACAAAAGAAAAGGGAGGTGTTTACCTCCCTGATTTTGAAAAATACTATGAGGCAGCAATATTAAGACGGGTGATGAACTGGGCATATGGCCCCCAGCAAAAAAAAATGGGTAGAGTTGGAGGAGAAAATCTCTAGAGTAGCGCTGGGACAGATTATCTGGATCCCAGAGCAGTTTAGAGGATTGAGGGAAATAGCAGCTCCAATCACTTTAAAAGCATTAAGTATGTGGGATAAACTAATTAAAAATACTGGAAATAACTATTTCATTCCGGGAAAAGACAATCAATTATATTTAAAAGGGACCACAGCGCCCTACTTAAGATTAAGAGATGTTATGAAGGAGAATGTCCTTTGTTCACTAAATGAACTCCGCGAAAGATACGGACCCACCCCCTGGGAGGTCTGGAGATATAAACAATTGCAACATTTTGTAGGCTCCCTCCCAAAACCACTCCGGGGGGTTGGCAATCTCAATGCATAGGAAAAATTGGTGGACCAAAGGGAGACGGGTGGATATAGAATCTCTACTATTTATAAGCTTCTGATAACACAATTAGAAATTGGAGCTGTGTGCCCAACGGAGAGTTGGGAAAGAGAATTAAACCAAATATTACCAGAAAAAAAGGGATTTTTAAATACAGCTTACCTGTAAAATCCTTTTCTTGGAGTACATCACGGGACACAGAGCGGCATATTCATTACTATGTGGGTTATATGGAGTACCTTCAGGTG
This sequence comes from Rana kukunoris, assembly GCA_029574335.1. Lineage (NCBI taxonomy): Eukaryota > Metazoa > Chordata > Amphibia > Anura > Ranidae > Rana > Rana kukunoris. The sequence continues at coordinate 78,672,384 of CM056056.1, forward strand.
TGGACACTGGCAATCTTCAAACAGGAAGTCCCCTCCCTATATAACCCCCTCCCCTAGAGGGAGTCCCTCAGTTTTGTAGCAAGCAGTATGCCTCCCAAAATGGTCACCCAAAAGAGGGGTGGGAGCTCTGTGTCCCGTGATGTACTCCAAGAAAAGGATTTTACAGGTAAGCTGTATTTAAAAATCCCTTTTTCTTTCTCGTACATCACGGGACACAGAGCGGCATATTCATTACTATGTGGGATGTCCGAAAGCAATGCTTTAATGAGGGGAGGGAGACATCTTCCAAAGAAGGATTCAATTTTAGAGCTAAACTCAAATCATAATAATATTTCCAAATTAGTCAAGAAAGAACCTTTTTCTTTTTTTTTTTTTTTTTATATATAACCAAGGGTGTTTCTGATCCCGAGGATTTCAAACTGCAGCCTGTAGTACTGCCTGACCAAAGGCAGTATCCGCATTTCTTCTCACGTCTAGTTGATAAAACCTTGTAAACGTGTGGACTGATGACCACGTTGCCGCCTTGCATATCTGAGCCATAGAGATCTGATGGTGTGCTGCCCAAGAGGCGCCCATGGCCCTGGTAGAATGGGCCTTTACCGACAACGGAGGGGGCAACCTCTTCAATCCGTAGGCTTGAATGATTAATTGTCTAATCCATCTCGAGATGGTGGATTTTGCAGCTGCCTGCCCCTTCTTGGGGCCATCTGGTAGGACGAATAACACCTCTGTTTTCCGGATCTTTTCCGTAGCTTTAAGATAGGCCTTCATGGCCCGGACAATATCCAAGGTATGCAGCAACCCCTCCTTTCTAGATGTAGGTTTTGGAAAGAAGGATGGAAGTACCAAATCCTGGTTTAAGTGAAATTTGGATATAACCTTTGGTAGAAAGGAAGGATGGGGCCGGAGAACTGCCCTGTCCTTATGCAGAACAAGATATGGTTCCTTACACGATAAGGCTGCTAATTCTGACACTCTCCTGGCCGAAACTATGGCGACCAAGAAAACCAATTTTCTTGTCAGTAAGAGTAAAGGAATCTCAGCCAAAGGCTCAAAAGGCTGTTTCTGTAGAGTGGACAGGACAAGATTTAGGTCCCAAGGACAAACTGGTGACTTGACAGGAGGATTAATACGCAAGACCCCCTGTAAGAAGGTCTTTACCAGCGAGTGGGTGGCCAGCGGCCTCTGAAACCACACTGACAGAGCTGAGATCTGTCCTTTGATTGTGCTTAGTGCCAGGCCTTTATCCACTCCTAGCTGGAGAAAACTTAACACCCTATCAATAGTATATTTGCGGGAATTCCATCTTTTGGATTCACACCAGCCTATGTAGTTCCTCCACACCCTGTAATAAATCACCCTGGAGACCGGCTTTCTAGCCCTAATCAGGGTAGGGATTACCTGCCTAGACAGACCCCTACCCCTGAGAATCAGGGATTCAGCCTCCAGGCCGTCAAATTTAGACGCTGTAATGTAGGGTGGAGGATCGGGCCTTGTGAGAGTAGGTCTGGTTGTAGAGGAAGAGTCCAAGGGTCTCCCACTGCCATATTCAGGACTAGTGAGTACCAAGCCCTCCGGGGCCAAGCTGGAGCTATTAGAATGACTGGCTTGTGCTCCACTCTGATCTTGCGCAACAGGCGGGGGAGTAACTGTAGTGGAGGGAATGCATATAGAAGTTTGAATTGATGCCAAGGGCAAACCAACGCATCGGTTCCGCAGGCCATAGGATCCCTCGCTCGCGACACGAACCTGTCTAGTTTCTTGTTGAACCTGGATGCCATTATATCTACGTCTGGCGTTCCCCACCTCTGGCAGATTGTCTGAAAGACCTGGGGATGCAGAGACCACTCCCCTGGCAACAGACTCTGGCGACTTAAGAAGTCTGCCTGCAGGTTGTCCACTCCGGGAATGAATATCGCTGAAATGCAGGGTACATGAACCTCTGCCCATTGAAAAATCAAGTTCACTTCCCTTTGAGCGGCCTGGCTCCTGGTTCCCCCTTGGTGGTTTATGTATGCCACCGCCGTGGCATTGTCTGACTGGATTCTCACCGGGAACCCCTTTAATCTGGAGGTCCACGCCAACAGGGCTAGGCGAGCAGCCCTGATTTCCAAGATATTGATGGGGAGCTGCCTCTCTGCTTTCACCCAAGTTCCCTGGCGGGAGAACCCTTCGAAGACCGCCCCCCAGCCTGCCAGGCTGGCGTCTGTGGTAACTACCTTCCAGACAACAGGGCTGAAGGATCTTCCCTTTAGAAGATTCTGAGGGTTCAACCACCAGGCCAGACTCTGTCGGACCCTTGATGATAGCGTCAAAGGGGACTCTAAGGCATGTGCCCTCTTGCCCCAGGCTGCTAGAATGGCTGCCTGTAGGACGCGAGTGTGGATCTGAGCGTATGGTACTGCCTCGAATGTGGCCACTAGCTTGCCTAGTAATCGCATACACAGGCGAATAGTTGGTCTTTTCTTGTTTATAACCAACTGAACCAACCCCTTGATCGCCTTGATCTTTACAAGGGGCAGGAACACCTTTTGATGTTCTGTGTCTAACCTCATGCCGAGGTATTCCAACTGCTTTGTAGGCTGGAATGCTGACTTTCCCTGGTTTAGGACCCAGCCGAATTCTTCGAGGTACCGAACCGTGAGGTTTACTGCCTTTTGCAGACCCGTCCGTGAGTGATCTATGATTAAAAGGTCGTCCAAGTATGCTAGGACTGTGACTCCTTGGATCCTTAAATTGGCCAGAACTGGGGCTAGGATCTTCGTGAATACCCGGGGGGCCGTGGCCAGCCCGAAAGGGAGCGCCCTGAATTGGAAGTGTCGCTGCCCCACCGCGAAGCGTAAAAACCTTTGATGCGACTGAAAGATTGGTACATGAAGGTAAGCATCTTTTATGTCTATGGAGGCCAGAAAATCGTCTTTCTGAAGCGCGGCGGCTGCTGACCGGATGGATTCCATCCGGAAGGACCGCACCCTTAGATAAGCGTTTAACCTCTTTAGGTCCAAGATTGGCCTGACATCGCCGTTGGGCTTTGGTATGACAAAGAGATTGGAATAGAAACCTAGGCCTTGCTCTTGGGCTGGCACTTCTATAATTACGTCCTGGCAAAGCAGGTGATCCAAAGCTGCCAGCATTGAGGCCTTCCTTGCTGGATCCCTTGGTAGCCTTGATTCTTGAAAATGAGGCGGAGGATATCTTAGAAACTCCAATCTGTAACCTGTGGTTACAGATGCCCGGGCCCACTTGTCGGGGATCTTGGCTTCCCAAACTTCTGAGAAGAGACGAAGCCTTCCCCCCACCCGTGAGAGTGGGGGCGCCCCTTCATAAGGCAGACTTAGGGGCTGTCTTTGACGGCTTGCGATACCACGGCTTCTTACCCCCAGGGGTCTGTCCCTGCGATCTACTGTTAACGTTGGATCGTGCAGGCGGCCGTCGATACTGCCTGGAATTAGAGGGCCCCGAGACAGGAAAAAGCTGCCTTTTAAATGTAGGAGCCCGGAATGTCTTTTTGACCGGTAAAAGGGTACTCTTGCCATTTGAAATAGTCTGAATATATTTATCCAGATCTTCTCCGAAGAGTCGTCCTCCATGGAAGGGAAATCCTGCCAGAAGCTTTTTGCATGGGGGTTCTGCCGCCCAGTTCTTCAACCATAAGAGCCTTCTCATGTGTACCAAACATAGTGATAAACGAGAAGCCTGCTGGATGGAATCTTTTATAGCATCTACCGCGAAACACAGAGCTCTGGAAATGTCAGCAAACTCTTCTGCTTGTTGGGTAGGCATGTCCTTTAACATCTCTTTTGTCTGGTCTTTTAATGCCTGACAAACTCCAATTGCAGCTACCGCTGGCTGCACCACTGCTCCTGCCGTAGCAAAGGATGCTTTTAAAAGTGTCTCTAATCTTTTATCCACCGGATCTTTAAACATATGTATGTTTTCCACCGGGCAAGTTAGTGATTTATTCACACATGAGATGGCTGCATCCACTACTGGGAGCCTCCACTTCTTGGAGAATTTTTCCTCCATGGGATAAATGACCGCAAATCTTTTCGGTGGCAGAAAAACCCTGTCCGGCCGTACCCAATCCCGAAAGATCAATTCCTCCAAGAGAGGATGGACCGGAAAAACTGCGTTGCTTAACGGGGCTTTCAAAGAGCCCAGAGAGGATACCGGAGGAACCTGAAGTTCTGGCAATGGCAAACTAAATGCCGAGCGGACCATGTCCGTCAAAGACTGTACCCACAGTCTCTCTGTCTGGGAGTCTGAAAATGGTTCCTCAGAGGTAGACCCCTCCATCCCTGAACCCTCTTGGTTCAGGTCCAGTTGATCCTCCTGTGATTCTAATTCCTCCGGAGAGAGAATCTCAGCATCTGAGGATACACCCCCTGGTGATGGGGATCTAACCCGTTTCTTACCAGGAATAGCTCTGGCGATCAATGCCGCTATTCTCTCTTCTAGCCCCCCTAGGGATACGGCTAGCATCTCCTCTGTGATAAACACAGGGCTGGGCTGATCTGGGCCAGCCTCCGCACCAGATCCCCCTAATGGCTCATCCAAGGCGCTTCTTAAATTAATAAGCTGCGGGGAAAGTATCGGCATATCAGAATCAGAAAGGGACCCCTTTTGTTTTTTGGTCTTTTTTGTCCCCTTTGACCCCGAACCCTTGGAAGCCATAATACAAAATCGAGGGACTCCGCCCACACAACAGACTGTAGTGGCCAGGAGTACAAATTTCAGAGTTTAGGGGAGAATAGATCACTAGTGTCCCCAAAAACTGATGGGCCCGTATGTTGGTCTTTTCCTTTTTTTTTTTTTTTTTTTTTTAAATAATTATATATTATATATTATATATTTGACAACATACAATGACCCTAATTTAAGTTTGCCAGCCTCCAACCTGCTGCAAAATAAGGGGGATTTCTTGGCTTAACAATAAAGGCATTGGAACAAAGTCCACATGTACTACCCCTCTTCCGCCACCGGGAGTCACTGTTCTGCCGCTCTGCGTCCTCTCCTTGAAAAAATCAGCCTCAGACTGAGCCCTGACAAGGCCTGCTGTCTATAACAGCACAAAGGCGCGCCCCTGTATGACGCCGCAGGCCCGCCCCCCCCCGCCCTCCTGTCTGGACGGCGCGAAAAACGTCAATAAGACGTGCGCGCGCACGCGCGCGCGCGCGCTATGCCGGATACAGGAGGAACATGGAGGAGCCGCGCTGCTGGAGATCCAGGCACGCAGAAACAGGCGGCAGATTCAAACCCCCGGCCAGGTAGGACTCTCTCAAGGCCCCTAGGGATCCTTACTAGTCCTAGGAAGAAACAGCAGGTTAGCTAGCAACACATATTTAGACAGGGGGGCCTAGTGATGGGGGGAGAAAGGGTGTCATCCTGTCTCTTTTAGACATAGTGATCACGGTTGCCCATGCAGAGCATACTTAGGCTATCCCCCCTTTTAGGTTACCCCGGGGAGCCTGCTGTCGAACCAAGTCCCGCAGGCTCCCCCTTACCTGCTCCATGCTGCAGGATGTTTGACCAGCAAACTGATCCAATCTTCTCCCATCTCCGTGGGTAGCGTAGTAGACCTTCAGGCCCTGGGGTCCTATGAAGGTACCCACTGTCCTGGACCTATATAGCACCCTGGCAAAACAGGAACTTTATGGTTTTTGCAAACTCCAAGTCCTGGGCCCAGGGTCCAGCCCTCCAAAGAGGAGCATTATAGGCAAAACCCCACGGTTTGGGGCCCGGGTACTGTCCACTTTGGCACTGAGGCTCCTTGGACAGATCCGGTAGCCCGCCCTTAATCCCAAGGATGTGGAGCAAAGCTATTCCGTGACCAACACCTAAGACACTGGCGAAAAAACTGAGGGACTCCCTCTAGGGGAGGGGGTTATATAGGGAGGGGACTTCCTGTTTGAAGATTGCCAGTGTCCACACCTGAAGGTACTCCATATAACCCACATAGTAATGAATATGCCGCTCTGTGTCCCGTGATGTACGAGAAAGAAATAAGGTTATGGATTTCGTTCATTCCACATCGGTAAACACTCGAATAAAGGAAATTAATTTTAAGTTATTAGTTAAGTGGTACTATGTTCCAGCGAAATTATATAAGATAAACCCCCAGATCTCACCTCTATGCTGGAGGGAGTGTGGAGAGGTGGGAACCCATGCCCATATTTGGTGGCAGTGCCCCAAGATTCAACAATATTGGACACAAATAATAGAATTAATAAAAGAGATTAGCAAAATAGAGATAGCTTTAGATCCCTGGCAGTGTATGTTCCATGCAACAACTTTATCCAAGAAAAGATACAAAACATCAATTATCCCTATCCTATTGAATGTAACAAAAATATTAATACCGAAAAAATGGAAGGAAAAACAGGTCCCGTCGATACAGGAATGGATAAAGGAGGTAGAAAGAATTAGAAATATGGAGGAGGATCAGTATTGGGAACCTAACCAGAGAGAAGCAGGGATTTGGAGAGGTTGGGAGGACTTTAAACAATCTCAGTTGTACTCAGAGTATATGAGTAGGGAAGACAGTATGTAGAAATTATTGGGAGCTTGGCAAAACAACCCCCCACCCACAGGAGAGAGGGGGGAGAGATAGATCAGGAAGGGGGAGGAGAGGGGAGGGGAGGGGAAGGGGAAGAGAGGAGAAGGAGGGGGGAAAGCCCCCCCCCCTCTTTTTTTTGCCTTTTTGTGCTGTTTGGCAGGTGGTTTGAAGGGGAGAACTGCTAAAATATGTTCTCCCCCCTAAGAGAAAGGGAAAAAAGGGAAAAACAATAGAATTAATCACAGGGAGAAATAGATAGGACCAACCACATAAATGCAGTAAAATAATTATAGACGGGAGGGACCACGGGGAGAATGTGTATGAAAGGGGGGAAAATGTGGGTTTTTTATTTTTTTGGCAGGTAGATTTGATGGGGAGAACTGTTATATTGGTTTTCTCCCTTTCAATAAAGAGAAGGGTAATATAATTAGTCACTTGGAGAAAAGATGGGGTAAATCACATAAAAGCACTAAAACAATCACAGAAGGAACAGGAAATGCACAAGAAAGGGGATATCAATCCCCAAAAACAGATGTTTAGGAGCCATAGAGCATTAACTAGGGGAAAAAAATATACACATTTTTATCTGGGTGGTAATGGGTTCTTTTTTTTTTGCTGGTGTGGTATTTTCTTTTTTTTCCCCCCTTCTTTTCTCTCTCCCCACCTTCCTCTCTTCTCGCCTCTCTCCTCTCGGCATAAGGAGGGGAAGAGGGAAGGGCAAGAGAGGGAGGAGGGAAAGTGAAATAAATGAAATAAATAAAAAGTGTAGGATTGATCGATCTCGACAATGCTGTCTTTATTATTTTAGTGTATATTGTTTATATTTGAGTAGATTGTGAATGTATTTAATATGATTTCAATGTATGTTATTGTAAATGTAATGTGAAATGTATGTATGTAAAATTTTTTTGAATAAAAACAAATAAAAACTAACATTAACACCTTACCCCCAACAAATTTTTTTTTATAATAAATGAATAATAAAAGAAATAAAAACTAAAAAAGCTGAAATGCCTAGCAACAGATAATAGTTCTCTATTGGCTAATATAAAAATGCCAAAGCCCAAAAACGTGCATGTCGCACATAAAAGCATGCCAAAAATCATGTTGGAAAAGCTCTCAGACACACTATGCTCAGGTGTGAATCTTGCCTAAAGCAGGTGTTTGTAGCCTATGACTGCATAAGACCAATTGCCTTTTTGATATTCTCGTCTACTTACCACAATGGTCCCTGCTGTTTGGTTGCAAGTAACTGCTTATGCCCTCCTGAAATTACAGCTCAATTGGTTCTTGCCAATTTTAGCTTGTGACCACTGCATTATATGGCTTCCATCCCATTATCCACTGCCAGTGGCTGTTGCATTTAAGGCCAGAGTTTTATGTAGGCTACCCTACACTTTTACATTGCTGTGCTGCTGCACCCCCAAAATTGAATATAATTGTACCTTCTTCACTGCTCCCAAACCCCATTGTCTGTAATGGTCTCATCTTTTTATCACATGACTAACCAGAACCCCTTAAACTACTTAGGTTTATTTAATAAGTGGAAATACACTTAAGTCTCTTGCACACTGCAGCTTGAAAAATATTGGTACAGATTTTTTTTTTTTACTACAGAGCTAAAATACAGCCCATTATTTGTAATGTGCCTATGCACACAGGCGCGTAAACAAACACTGTGCATGCTTCAGTAAAGAAAAAAAAAATTATCTGCCTTTTTGGTCAGTAATTGCGATTTACATACTGCAGAACTAGAACACGAGAATACGCTCTTTATTTTCTTGAGAAACTCTCGTCACAGCTGTTGTAATAGGCACACATTATTTCCAGATCATAATATTCCATTTACGCAATCATAACCCAAAGGAATGGCTAAATTGTGTCAGTTCAAAATTCAGACTGGTCAATGTTTGACAAGCACTGACTAAAAAGATTTGTTTATTCACTATGGTGATTTTTAAGACCACAGTTCCCTTGTTTCTTTTTCAAGGCTAGATGTACAAAACCCCCAACATCTTTGCAAGAATGGGTTTATGTAGGGGTTATGTAGGTAAAGAGGTACTTGTCCCCTAAGGGCAGAGGGCCCAAGAAAAATGCAAAATAGCCTGCCAGATGGGTGGAAAAGAAGGTAGGACTCTCTCAAGGACTGTTCTGTGGGGAACAGAAGTGGAGTCAGTTGACAAGGGAATATGTGACAATCCTGACCTCCCCTCTAAGGCATATTTGATAGGTTGTACATGGCAGTACATGGGAAAGAAGATTGACGTCTCCACAGAAGGCGATAAGGGAAGCAAAAGGGACTCGCTTCCATGATACTATGCCTACATGTAACATATAGGGAGCCAAGGTAGGACCAGAGCTGTCAGGGTTAACAGACAGAAGAAGGTTCCATTCTTACAAAAGATCCTTTCAAGAGAGTAACCCCTTTGAACACAAAAGGGAGGGCTCTGCATGGGCAAGAGCACCCACGAAAGGTCCAAGAAGGGCACATAAAGTAGCAATGGTGATAAACAACTTCTTCCAAAAGGAAGTGCACAAGGAGTCAAGTTGTTAGGAAACGGATATATAAAGCCTAAATAAGACCACCTAGTTACCAAGGGCCAAGGCTTGAGGAAAGAGAACAATGCTTTCTAAGATCGGATTCCGTGTCATCACACTACGCGAAAACTACAGTGTTACAGAGTATGGGAGAGTAATTTGCAACACTAGGTACGTACAAAATCAGTGGCGGCTGCTCATATGGGGGTGTAGGGGTGGCCCCCTTATCCATGTGCCCATCCCCTATTCTACATGTAAGGAGCCAGATGCATGGCTTTGAATGTTTTTTTTTTTTTAAAGCACACGATTAGAGCATGAGGCGCTAATTGTCTTCAAAAAGAGTGGGCTCGGACGCAGAGTAGTGTACCCAGAGCCCACCCAGTTGTGTGACATTAGCAAATTAATATCTATAATGTCTTCCTGCTTCTCCTTCGGCCAATCAGGAAGCGGTTTTGAGACCAGATTAGGACTACTGACCAAGACCCGGTTAGCCACGAGTCCCAAGTCCTGATCGGCCAGAAGGAGAAGCGACCACCAGGACTTGGGAGGAAACCAGGGGAGAAGCCGACCTAGATGGGGTAAGTGTGGGGCTGGCAGGTGACCGTCGAGTGAAGCAGCAAACTATTGATATGATCGAGCAAAGGGGGGTAAGTGCAGGGGGTGGTTGGCTGGCTGGCTGACTGGCTGACTGGCTGACCCCCCCCCCCCCCAAGAAAATTGAGCACCAGCCGGTGTACAAAATAAAAACATACAATGTACATTCTTGGATTGTCCATGACTATTACAAATACCAGCACTGTATTCTATACCAGTGTTTTTCAACTCCAGTCATCAAGGCACACCACCAGGTCATGTTTTCAGGCTTTCCATTATTTTGCACAGGTGATTTGATCAGTTTCACTGCCTTAGTAATCACCACAGCCATTTCATCTGAGGGAAATCCTGAAAACATGACCTGTTGGTGTGCCTTGAGGACTGGAGTTGAAAAACACTGTTCTATACTATGCAATTTGTTTTAGGTGCAAGTTAACTGCACCCCCCTAAACCATGCCCAATAATCAGCAGGATACAAACCGCTCCCACTTGTTTTTGCTGCAGTGCACTAGGCATGTCATGGTTTTCTTGTTCAAATTAGGAGACCCAACTCACACATCTTGCACATAGGTCCACTGCATTTAGAAAATGTTCTTATTGTGATATTAACACAGTGTAAAGTTTGGGTATGAAAAGAAATATGTTAAGGGACTGTAATCAATCACAATAAACTTCTCTTATTTGGTCTCTTTTGGTCTGTAAGTAGAACTAAAAGGGCAACATTTTTTTTTTTTTCATTTTGGATAGAGTAAAGAAGGGCCATGTTTTTTGCCCCAAAAATCTGTGTCCCATTGGGGAGATTTTCCTTTTCTTCCTGTCCCACAGGAACGTGAGAGGAAATCCCTGTAAATTAGGAGAGTCCCCTGGGGACCCCCAGGTCAGTGACTAGAACTAGTGTCCTCAATGGAAGATGTCTCCTTTATAATTTTTCTGGGTCCAGCCTATTCGATCACTTGTACACGATCCTGCACTTCGGGGTCCGAGGACTCGATGTCTGCCAGGACCCGCCGATTGTTCCTGAGAGACTAAGAATGGTGGTCTTCCGATGTAAACAAGACAGATCGTCGTTCTGTTAAAGAAGGTAATCGCCCCTTTTAACCACTTCCCTGCCAGTGTCATTAGTACTGTAATGGTGCATATTTTTAGCACTGATCACTGTATTAGTGTCACTGGTCCCCAAAAAAGTGTCAAGTTTCACTTGAAGTCCAAACTGTCCGCCGCAATGTCATATTCCCACTATAAGTCGCTGATCACCGCTATTGCTAGTAAAAATAAAAATATATGCCATAGTTTGTTATGCTTATTGGGCATTTTTTTTACCAAAAATATGTAGCAGAATTTATATTTGCTTAAATTTATAAATAAATTTGATTGGATTTTTTTTGAGCAGTAAGTAAGTTTTCAAAGATTGAGTGTCTTTTTGTTTATAGCGCAAAAAAAAAGCAGGGGGTGCTCAAATATCACCATTTATTTTTTGCGCTATAAACAAAAGAAGAGCGACAATTTAAAAAAAAACACAATATTTTTTCCTTTTTATTTAATATATATCACAATTTTTTTTTAAACTTTTTTTTCCCTCAGTTTAGACTGATACGTATTCTTCTACGTATTTTTGGTAAAAAAAAAGCAATAATCCTATATTGATTGGTTTGCGCAAAAGTTATAGCGTCTACAAAATAGGTGATAGATTTATGGCATTTTTTTTTTACTAGTAATAGCGGCGATCTGCATTTTTTTTTGTGACCGTGACATTGCGGCGGACATATCGGACACTTTTGACATGTTTTTGGGACCATTCACATTTACACAGCGATTAGTGCTATAAAACTGCACTGATTACTGTGTAAATGTGACTGGCAGGGAAGGGGTTAACACTGGGGGGCGCTGAAGGGGTTAAAATGTTGCCTAAAGTATGTTCTAACTGTAGGGGGAGTGGGACTCACAAGGGGAGGAGACCGATGTGTGTTCCTCTGTACTGGGAACACACATCAGTCTCCTCACCGCTGACAGGAGGTGGATCTGTGCGTTTTACACACACAGATCCACACTCCTGCCGTAATCAGCAGGTGCCCGGGGGCAGTCAGGCACGCGCGCGGGATCGCGAGTGGTGCTGCGGGTGCGCGCGCGCCCTAGAACGCCGTGAAGACAGGACGTTGTGCAACGTCCAGTCTCATCGGCGAGGGGATGACCATGATGTCAATCCCCTATGGCGCTGTAGGGAAGTGGTTAAAGTAATGCAGTGCCATATTACAAGAAATAGTCTGGCCATGAAAGAAGGGGGAGCTTAAGTGGTTCAGCTTTGGTGAGCCTAAATATAACAACTTTATATTTTTGGGTTTAGATGCACATTCACATTTGTAAATTAGCACACAAATACATGTACTGACCTCTTGTTGCTGGAAAATATCTGTATATTTCCCCAGTCCTAGCTTGCTGAAAAGTTCAGGAAGGTCAGAACCTTTGAAGGAACCATTTAAGTTACAACCATTGCTTCCAGTTAGAGAGGAGATACAATCCATGTAATTACTGCTGCTAAGGTAGTGTTCGGCTGTGAATCAGATAAAAAGAATAAAAGGTTAATACAACACTGCGGGTTGCACAAAAAAATACAACATAGTGTGTACCGACTTGGGCACAACCGACATGTCAGATTTCTAGAATGCGATTTTTTGCCAGCGGCTATAGCTGCTAGCAAGAATCATTGTGTTCTCCAAGAAGAGATGGCCCCCGCCCAGAGAACACAATAGCTCTGCGGGAAGGATTCCCCCCTCCATCAACACCGAAAGGACAATGCATAATTTATGGCCTGCCTTACAGGAAGTGGTGGGGAGTTGTGTGGCGGTAGTGTACAAAAGCTGGTCAGACATGGATAATTTTTTTTTCAACTTAACAGATTCCCCCATCCACACAAGCAAGGTGGATAGAGGAATCCCCTCTACTGTGCTATTGTATTCTGACAGCAGGGACAACTCTGCCTTCAGAATACACTGATCGTCACTGCTGAACCGGACACATTTTGATCCATCTATGGTCAGCTTGCGATGAAATATTCTATTTAAACTTTTTTTTTTTTTTATATTGTGAAAGGTTTTAGACAGCGAGACCAATAGTCAGGGGAAAAAAAAGGCTTAGGGTGAGTCAAATGTAGAAAATGTATTTTCAGTTTAAGGGGGTTGAGCATACTTTACTCAGAGAGCAGCGACACAGACTAATAGATTTATGCTGTATTATCCAGTGCTTGTATGTTACTTTTAAATGTGTTTTCTCTTGCATTGAAATAGAATTAGATGTGGTGCCCAATGAAGGCTCTTTTTTACTATGTGATTCTGAGCATGTAAATACAGAGGGGCTACAGGTAGACATGTGCAGTTCCAAATTGAAATTCAGACAAATTTTAATTTTTCGGAAATTTGAAAGTATCCAAACTAAAATAGTAACGAAAAAAAAAAAAAAAAAAAAAAAAAGTGTAACGAATTTAAGTCCGAAATAACTTTTTTTTTTTTTTTTAGAATAAAATAGAAAAGAATGTAATAGAAAATAAAATAGAACATAGTAAAGCAGAATATAGAAAATAAAACAGAATAGAATATAAATTAATAGAATAAAAAAAGAATATAACCATCTTCTGAAATTCAAATAACATTTGAATACATAAGAAAATAATTGAATAGCCTATAATAGAAGGGAAAAGAATAGACTTTAAAAAACAATAGAATATAAATTCAAATAGAATACATTTGAATATAATAGAAAATAATAAAGTAGAAAATGACAGAATAGTATAGAAAAAAACAGAATAGAAATGTAACCAAATTTGAATAGAAAAAAAAATAGAAAAGGACTAACCATTTCCCAAATTCCAACCAGAATCAATTCAAATTTGAATAGAAAAAAAAAAAATAGAATAGGAATATGGTTATATTCTATTTTTTAAAACATAATTATGTTGCTCTTAGCTTTAGATGCTGAAAAAGCATTTGACAGAATGCATTGGGAATATATATCAAAAACCTTAACTAAATTTGGCTTTAACGATTTTATCCACTCGGCAATCATGGCATTATATACCCAGCCCAACGCAAAGGTCTATACTTCAAGTATCTTCCCATTAACTAACGGAACCAGACAGGGCTGCCCCCTATCCCCTATAATTTGTGCCTTGGCTATAGAACCCCTAGCAGAATACATTCGATCATCCCCGAACGTCAGAGGTGTTACGATTGGCCAAGACGTGCACAAACTAGGACTATTCGCAGACGATATCATATTGACACTGACAGAACCTGATATATCTCTGCCTACAATACACCCAATACTAGAAAAATTCAAAGATGCCTCATACTATAAAATCAATCAGGATAAATGCTTTATCCTCCCTATGAACATACCAGACTTGACAATCAACTCTTTACGCACAACATAAATACAATTGGGACAACAAATCGATAACATAACCTAGGGATCCAACTCACATTTCCTCCAACCAAAATGTATGATGCCAATTTCCCCACTCTTAAACCAAATATCCCGTGACTTATCGCATATTCAAAAAATCAACTTAACCTGGGTTGGTAAAATAGCCGCTTTCAAGATGCAAACGTTACCTAAAATTGTATATCTCTTTAGATGCCTCCCCATACCAATTCCTGCCAAGTTCTTTAAACAACTAGACAGCAAACTTAGACAATTTATCTGGAACAAAAAAAAAAAAAAAAAAACAGTTGCTTTCTTGATCCTCACTCCTAAAAAAAATTCCGGTGGAATGGGCCTCCCAGACGTTAGAAATTATTATTTTGCTTCTATCTTAGATCAGATGAAACATTGGTTTACCCCAACAAATAACAAATTATGGGTAAACATTGAACGTCTAGCCACACACAATTTTGATCTCCCTTCTCTCGCAATAGCTAGCGCCATTATCCCTAAGATAATAATCCCCAACCTAATAAGCATTAAAACTACTTTGTTCGCTTGGAAACACATTCTCTCAAAAACCAGACATGAAGAGAAAAAAGCTAAATTACATCTTCCCACAGAAGTCATTAATTATTGCAGAATCAGATTCTCTGTAAACGAGTGGATCAGTAATGGATATAATCTATACCAGAAAGTACCCCCTAATGTTCAGAACATCATTGAGACTAAGATTGGTAAGTGTACCCGACTGAAGGATTTCTCTCCCAGTAATTTGATCGAAATCCCTATGAACATTTGGGAGTTCCTCTCTCCTCAGAAAAATAACAGGAAAGGTAGATCTTTCTTCTACGATGTGTTATCCTCCCAACTGTTTACCAAAAACACAAATATGCTGAAATGGGAGAGATCTGGACCAGATTTTTTCCCCGTCTCAGTGGATTAAAGCATTTCAAACAATAAGTAAATCATCCTCTTGCATTGAACACTGGGATAATGCCCAAAAAATAATAGATGGTACTTAACACCATACAAGTTATCCAAATGCATCCGACATCTGTTGGAAATGTAACGAGCAAACGGGAAACCTCCTGCACACGCTTTGGAGTTGCAAGACTCTAAAAAGTTTTTGGAACTCTATCACAGGAGTCTCCAAACTACGGCCCTCCAGGTGTTGAGGAACTACAATTCCCATCATGCCTAGTCATGTCTACGAATGTCAGAGTTTTACAATGCCTCATGGGAAGTGTAGTTCCACAGCAGCTGGAGGGCCGTAGTTTGGAGATCCCTGCTCTATCACATCCGTTATCGTCAATCTTACGGGTAACCTTGCCAAGCTTACTCCTACCAACGCATTATTAGGTATAGATCTAAACAAATACCCCACTATGTACAGGACTATTGTCTTACATATTTTGATAGCCTCAAGAATTATAGTGGCCTCTTTATAGAAATCCGCAGACGCCCCAAACCTACCAATGGTCATCACCAGATTAAACACCCAAGCTCAATTAGAACTATTATAAGCCTATAGGAATGATTCTATAATCCCCTACCGTAGAAAATGGATAATGTGGTTAACCCACCCGAAAGCTTCCAAGTATTTAAAAGATTCCTTACTTTAATAATCTTCCTATAGTCTGAAGAACAACATTATAAAATACTGAATCTTTGGTATAGATAATGACTAACGGCAGCCTTTATTTAGTTTTCTCCATCCCTCCCCCTACTTTATTTGTATTTACTTTAGCTGTATAGGTGTACCACTGATCATCTTGGTGACCTCCCAGGCCTACAGTTTGTACCCAATTGGGGTAGGCTGGCCTAGGTCGCCGAGTACCATATTCTTTTTCTGTTAAAGGTTTGCCTGTACAAGGTGATTATACTACTTAGGTTGTATATTGAATGCAACTACCTCAAGTGTTGTAAATTGATAAACCCAATAAAAAAATAAAAAAAACATATTATGTTTTCTCTATACTATTCTGTAACTTTCTATTCAAATCGATTCCATTTTAATTTGGGAAATGGTTATATTATTTCTATTTTTATAATATTGTTTGTTGAATTTTTTTTTTTATTTGAATTTCAGAAGATGGTAATATTCTATTAATTTCTATTCCATTATATTCTATTCTTTTCTATTTTTTTCTATTCTACTCCTTTATTTTCTATTCCATTTTATTCTTTCTCCAAAATGGGGTTTTGAATTTGAAATTTTTTCGAATACTATTTGAAAATGATTCAAAAACTATTTGAAACTAAATTTGAATAAATTTTAATACTAACAAAACAAATTCCGAAAACTAATTAAATGGATTAAATTCATTTAACTAAACAAATTTCAGCCGCCAATCTCATCGGGGCTCTAAGTGTAGGCACAGATTGGAGGGAGTTTGGTCATATAGCCCTGTCATCACTCGCCCCCAGCTTAAATCCACTCGCCAAATGCTAGTAGGCGAGTGGAAATTTTGAGGGCTGGATTAGAAGACTATTTCGTAACCGATTAGAAGACCATTTCGAAACCGATTAGAAGACTATTTCGAAACCGATTAGAAGACTATTTCGAAACCGATTAGAAGACTATTTCGAAACCGATTAGAAGACTATTTCGAAACCGATTATAGAAGACTATTTCGAAACCGATTATAGAAGACTATTTCGAAACCGATTATAGAAGACTATTTCGAAACCGAATAGAAGACTATTTCGAAACCGAATAGAAGACTATTTCGAAACCGAATAGAAGACTATTTCGAAACCGAATAGAAGACTATTTCGAAACCGATTAGAAGACTATTTCGTAACCGATTAGAAGACTATTTCGTAACCGATTAGAAGACTATTTCGTAACCGATTAGAAGACTATTTCGTAACCGATTAGAAGACCATTTCGTAACCGAATAGAAGACCATTTCGTAACCGATTAGAAGACTATTTCGTAACCGATTAGAAGACTATTTCGTAACCGATTAGAAGACTATTTCGTAACCGATTAGAAGACTATTTCGTAACCGATTAGAAGACTATTTCGTAACCGATTAGAAGACTATTTCGAAACCGATTAGAAGACTATTTCGAAACCGATTAGAAGACTATTTCGAAACCGATTAGAAGACTATTTCGAAACCGATTAGAAGACTATTTGAATTCTGAAAACTAAATTAATTTAACAAAACAAATGTAAATAATAAATCAATTTTTTTTTTTCGTTCTGCACATGTCTAGCTACAAGTAATCCACCAGGTGTTGCAAAGCCAGGAGAAGTGGTATTTTATAGGGCCAGGTTGAGTGGCATTTTTTATATTGACACATAGCTTTCAGGTACAATATCTGGCGAGTTTAAATTTCATGGCGGTAATCACAGTTCAATTTGGAAAAACAGGATGTGGCACTTCCTTTATGAAGGGAGAGAGCACTAGTGATTGCATGGACAATAAATGTGGGACTTTTAACTCAAAGCACTATAGTTTGCACTAATCATATGTGTATTATATGTACATGCAGTTTGTTAAGATTTGTATGGGTTTTTCAAATGTGCTTGCTATACAGGTTTATGTTAAATAGTTGTTAAACATATTAGATATTGTCATTTCAGGGCAGCTTCCACTCATGTGCACCAGTTATGCATGTGTTTTTTTTATTCATCTTGGGTAACAGTGTGGGCATCCAACACCTAGTTGGGAGCAGCATTGGGAACACAGGGAGTTTAAACACATGTCCTTGGGGCTGTTTTTTCACTTTTATATTGAAAGAAACCCTTACCAGATTTATTTAGTTTTCGCTTAGGGCTGCCAATAGAGGACGAGTAGTCATTATGAGACGAATCAATGCCGTTCCTTTCCCTCCAGTTATCAGAGTCACTGCCATTGCCAAGCTGTTCCCTACTGTTTGACCGGGACAGGGACATTGAAGGTGCCTGCAAGAAGCAATGGAAAAAACACATGGTACTATTTTACAAGAATCACATTTAGATAGGGATCACCAATGAGCAATAGCTACCATACCATTCCTAGCACAATGAATAACTGGAATAAAACTTCTGAACTTGAGGCCCATGCAGTTTACGAAATGTATTTTCAGGTAAGCAGCATTATCATTTTGTAGCACCCTCTTAGTTCAGTTCAGAGTAGGCTGCTAGGTTAATTTAATTAGCTTATCTGTAAACAGTGGCTTAAAAGCGGTAGTAAACCCTCTTATTTACTATACCTGTAAGGCAAAAGGCATAATGAGCTAGTATTCACCGCATACTAGCTCATTGTGAAATACTTACCTTAGAACGAGGCATCGGTATCTCACCTGGTCCATACCCAGGCAGCTGACATTTTGGCTCGGCATGTCTTTCCGACTATCGCGGCTCCAGCGCTGCGAGTGGCTGGACCCGCGATGTTGTCACTCGTCTGCTGGGCTTTCAGTCCCTGGTGTGCATGTGCCACTTAAGTCAGTGGCTCATTGCGAGGGGAATATCTCCTAAACCATACAGGTTTAGGAGATATACTTTCTACCTACAGGTAAGCCTTATTATTATATTAAAAAAAAGACTATACAACCATTTTAAGGTTTCACAGGCAGGCTGCTGTTCTGCCATTCCCCCTTCTTCTAGAGCCTTCATTCCCAATCCCTAGGAAGGTGTGCCCAGAAGGTAGAGGAGAAGTTCATAAATAGTCTGAGGCCTGGCATCAGAGAGAAAAATTCTTGGGTCCAGTCCTGCAGGTGGTGAGCTCTGCCCCTGGTGCAGGAAAGCTAGAGGAGCCAGAGTGCAGAACCAAGTCTCAGCAATGCTCAGCTGGGGGGTCTACTGAAGAATCTTTGTCCAGAGACAGGAGGCATATAGTGGGAAGAAGTCCAACCATCCAGTGAGTAAATGATCCCTCTTTACCAAAGAGAAGTGACTGTGGGGTTCTTTAATCTCCCAAAGGAGTTCAGGTCGCCATTAGTGCAAGGAGTCCTGTGGGATATTTGTTTTGCAAGTCCAGTGCAGCCAGAAGTCATGCAAAAACATTAAGACGTGTGCAGTGCAGAGGTTAAACAATACAGCAAAGGTTTGTTAATAGCAGCCAGAAGCCAAGCAGTCCTCAAGTTGTACAGTTCTACATGCTTCCAATCCCTATCAAAGTTCCTGTTCTAATAAACAAAAAAAAAACCCAGACTGATCTTTTGAGCCAGAGGAAAAATGCCATGTGCCTGGCTGTGTGCGCTGAGGGGGGAAATAGGACCAAATCACCAGTGGCTCCTGCGGTGATAGCAATACAATTTACTTTTGCTTATTAAAAATGGCATCTGAGGAGGAACTGGGAAGAAATGTTCCAAACAAAACACACATTGGAAGTGGAAAAGGGCTTAAAAGCCTACTATGTGTGGAATTTACTGCTACCAGTGGCCTTATTAGGGATATTTTATCTCCTCATTTCCTGTTCAGGTGACAGATGGAATAAGCAAATGGGAACTTTCCACAACAGAATACAGGTATTTAACCACTTAAAGGGCACTTATACACCTTACCCAGAACAATTTGTAGATTTCAGCGCTCTCACATTTTGAATGACAATCGTGCGGTCATGCAACGCTGTACCCAAACAAAGTGTTATAATTTTTTCCCACAAATGGCGCTTTCTTTTGGTGGTATTTGAGCAACTCTGGGGGTTTTTATTTTCTGGTACAAAACTTTGTAAATACGTTTTCTCCTTCACTGATAAGGTGACACTTATATTCAGCACTCATAGGCGGCACTGATGGGTGGAACTTAAGTGCACTGGTAGGCACTGATGGGGAGCACTGTTAGGCACTGATCAGAGGTGCTGGCAGGCATCCCTGATGCGCACAGAGTGCCATGCCTGCTGGCCATGGGCAAGAAACCTTGGGGAGCTGCAATATTCAGTGCAGACCCCCCCGGTCAGGAGAGTAGCCAATTGGCTCGCCTCTACTCGCGTCTGTCAGCACGATCAGATGAAAAGATGATACACAGCTTTTCCCGTTTGCACTGTGATCAGCTGTGATTGGACACAGCTGATGTGGTGCATCAGACTGACACACCACTGATGGCCAGCTTGTTATCCTGCTGGATGTCATACTACGCCCAGTCAGGATAACTGAACCACTTCCCAGCCATCATTCTGCTATAGGCCGGGTGGGAAGTGGTTAAAGGATAAGTTCACCTTTTGTAACATAGTACATCCATATTAAGTCACAATCTGCAAAAAATGTGGCTGTATCATTCATTTGCAGTGTTCTGTAAATGGGAAAAACTACAAGGTTCCGACAGCGTTTGCGGCTGTTGGCTTGTAGTTTTCTATGAGCCAATTAAGTCTTCCCGTCACAGCTACTGCCTGGCCATATCGGAGGTACAGCCAGATACACAATTTGCAGGACCGTGGCATTACACCCATGATCTGCTAATAGTGTGTGCAATGCTTTACAGGTCCATTACAAAAATACGACTACTACCACTACTACTACTACTACTACTACTACTAATAATAATAAAAGCATGTTTTTTTAAGTGCAAAAAAAATTGCATGTTTTTTTTTTTTTTTAAAGGTGAACTTATCCTTTAAAATATCATAGAAAAGGTCTTGAAATGGTCACAGCATTGAGGGTCAGCTGAATTTCCAGCTTTAATCAGCTAAATAAATTTCTGCAGCATCAAAGCAAATTGCCATACTAAGTCTTGCAGAACATTTCTTTTAGAAAGCAGCCACAGCCTAAGTAGAATCACCTGTCCCCTGCCAAAATGCTATACAAAAAGGTTCCCTGCGCTCTCTGCAGATGGTCCAACATCCCCCTTTGCCGAGTCACAGCTAGAGCTTTCCAATCAGCAAAGCTCAGTATCTTTGCTTAATGGTGAGCCATAGCTGTGATTTGAGAGACCACTGATTCTACAGAGAGGAAGAGCCCATCAATCTGCAGGGGGGGGGGGGGGGGGGGAGGGGCAGGCTTTTCCACTCAGGCTGTGGCTTCTTTCTAAAAAAAAAAAAATGAACTAAAATGACACCTTTTGTTTTGATGGCACTAGAATTTAGCCAATTGTAACTGATAGTTCAGTTGTGCTTTAAAAACCATCAGATTTTAACTTGTCAAAAACTGGAAACCAAAAAGGTTCAGTGATGGGCTTTAAAGTAGGGTGTCCAACCTGCAGCCCAAGATGGTTATAAATCCCAGATAGCAAGGATAACGTGTCACAAATTTGCGACAACGTTGAATTCTAAGTCTGATAACTTAGTGCACATTTTCACTGGGAAGTTGTACACTTGCAGAGCACTTTAAGCACAAGTTCTAGTTATCAAATTTCCAATCTGTAGCAAATTTGCATATCAAGTCTTTAGCAAGAGCAAAGTTGTAGTGGTGAGTCTACAGCAAGAGCTCTGCAAGTCTACAGCATGAAAATTCGGCCACAATGACCCATGTGGTGGGATGACTACTGCACATAACTGAACCAGAATTTGCAAGCAGACTTTCAGAATGTGTGCAAAGAAAGTTTATCTGGAATCATGCAACGCAAACTTTCTGCAATTGTGCAACAATCCTGTGAAACCTGGCAAGTTTAGCAATAGCTTATCAAGTAATTTTCAAACTTACAGCACGATTTCTTGCTATCTGGGATGTGACCCAACACAAAATCATAAACTTTAATTTTTTATATATTTTTTAATCTTTTGTAAAAATGTGTTACACTTAGCCAACATGAAGTTTGACCGTCTATTTACTGGAATTTTAGAGGTTTTATCTTCCCCAGAAAAAAAAACTCATTCTTGACAATCACGCCTTATTCAGGTCATCAGTTTTTAGCAGCACATATTTTTGTGAACAACTATTTTCAAGGATGAAGCACACAAAGGGAAAAATTAGAACTAGAATATCTGATGAGCACTTTGAGCATTCTTTTACATCCATCAAACCAGAGATTGATGCTTTTATTTAAACAGTGTCAAATATTGCACCAATTTTATGTTGCCCTCTTTTACAATAATAATAAAAACAATTATGTTTTATTACTCAGATAGGTATATTATCTATTTCAGGGAAAGTTAACTTGTGACCTGCCCAACTTTCTGCTCATCAGCTATCCTTATTGTTAGTATATTAGGTGTGGTCCAAGACAATTCCTTCTCTTCCAATGAGGCCCAGGAAAGTCAAAAGGTTTGACTTTAAAGCATCCATAGGCATGACACAATCATCGCCCAGTCTGGCCAATTATGGCCACATTGGGAAACCACATCTCAGAGCAGTAAATGGTCTCTGTAGACACCACAGAAAACAATTGATCTTAGCAAACAATATTTTCTTGGATGGATTTTCCAAACAAACTGCTATAAAATAAGGCTGGCCCAGGAGAGACTACAAAAGTGTGTGTGTATGTATGTATATATACACACACATATAGTGTGTATGTATATATATATACACACACACACACACACACCACAGTATGTCAATTTGGCCAGACTGGGAAATGATTGTATCATGACTATGGATGCTTAAAAAAGAACAACGAAAAAACGAATTGGCAAATTACATTCTCCCCCCCCGGAACATATCTTAGCCATAGGAGATGGTGGAGGAGTATGGTGTCACCAAGACCTGATCATAGACTCTCAAAGTTTCCAGTTTTCATTCTAATTATTGCTTTTACATGCTAAATTAAAAGTAGCAAAAAAAATTGTATTACATAAAGCTGTAATAAAGTATATTTTATTACACAAAGAGCATACCAAAATAAAAGATGCATAACTTTATGAATATTTTTTTGAGAAACACACATGCTGGAAAATATGCAAGAGCAGCTTTATGAAATAAGACATGGAATTTAAGTTCACAGCTACAAAAGCAGGACTATTGTTTGAGATTTATAAAAAAAAAAAATGTTAAACATTCCCAATGTTGTACATACAGAAAATCTGGGATATTCTAAGGCTATGGTATAGTTACTACAACACAGCACAAACTTATTTACAGGCAATTGGCTCTTTTTAAGAATTGTGTATAAATTATAAAAATATTTTAAAAAATAGCTTTCTAAAAGAAATAAAAAAACATTACAAATACTTATTTTTAAAAAAAGTATGCAGGTAATTAAGACCAATACATGGCTATTTACAAAGTTGTTTTTTTTACTTTTAAAAAGCATTGATGTCCTGATATCTTATACCATGTGAAACATTCAGCATATCTATTTCAGCCTGGTAAAAGCTTGTCTAAAGCTAAAGCCAGCACTCCCAAACTGCAGCTAAAGGGTCTTTATTGACTGCTGCTTAGAGCTGATCAAATGCTTTGTATAGCCTACAGACGATTCATGGGCTAGTGTCCGGGAAGCCAATTAGCCACAACTTTCTTATGTTTAAGGTCCCAGGGTTAACTGGTAATATTAACGCTTGACTGCAATGTGATACCTCATATGTCGTACTCATGGTTGGCTTGTATGAGACATGATTTGCTCGTCTCAGTTCTTTTATGGTCTCTGCAGGCATGGACTTGGAGAATCCCAGACCACTCCAGGTGTTTGTTGGAGTCCTGACTTCAGTCACCACAGGTTTCTTTAGCATTGCTGTGGCAGGGAAGGAGAAAAAAAATATGATTGCTGTACTATAGAATTGCAATAAAATAAAAATACACGGTTTCACTAGATCTGTAGGTCAATCTTTTTTACAGACAGGTCAGTGTAAGAAAAAGCCCATTGACAGCTTGATGCAGCAGATACTTATCCAGACAGAGATTGGAACCAGTTGGTTATTTTTTTTAATAGAAGCAAGCTGGAGCCAGTGGCCTCATTTGCCGATCCTGCTCCTCTAGTTACAGCTGCAAAAGTTATTTTAACTGTACTCTGCCTGCTGCCTCTCTCACCCTTGAACTCTGCACTCTGTATGAAGCACACACTTGAACCCTGCACTCTGTTTAATGCCCCTGTAAGACCATTCCACCGTTCGTGCAGGAGGGGATACTGCCACCTCCTGAATGTGTCCCCCCCCCCCCCCCCCCGACGATTGGGAACTCTGAAATGAAATATTGTGTCACAATCTTAAGCCAATCATTTGTAGCAATGCTGCCTGTGAAACAAACTGAAATGTTGAGTTAAAATTACCACATTATGAAGCAAAGCATCAAGGCCATGGCAATGTGTTTTTATACAAGCAGCTGTTATGTTCATTTGGAGGTAGGTGGTCAGGGAACGGTTTTGTTTAATCATTTTTTTAGGCCACTCCCACTATTTAACACAATCTGGTCATGCCCATTGCTCTTTGGCATGTATAACAAAACTGTTTTTTCAACTGTATCCCAGCAGGGTGGCTGATAATTGGTCATGCCGTGTTGACTTTTTAAATGTAAACCATGCTGGTTATGTTAGTGTTTATACTGTTTAAATATCGATAGCTTTAGTTTCTGATAGGAGTTCTGTAATTTTTCAGGTTGTCAGTAGAAATGTGCCCTGTCAAAGTTTTCATGTTCTGTCAGTAATAAAAGTTGTGGACAGTTGACAACCCTGATCAGGCCAACCAGCATGGTCATAAAATATATGATCACATGACAGTCCAAAATGGAGCTGGCAAACCTGCCACCTTGATCAAAGATGCATCATAACAGCAGAAGCCAACATCCTGCAGCTGACACAACATAATATAGACAACAAAAAATATTTTTTTTTTTATCAGTTTTAGGCCAATTTGTTTTTAGCTACATATTTTTCGTAAAAAAGAAAATCCTAAAAAGCGTACAGTATATCGATTGGCTTGCACAAACGTTTTAGCGTCTACAAACTATGGGATTGATTTATGGACTTTATTTTTATTGTTTTTGTGTCCAATTGCAGAGCCCCAGAGCCGAAAAGAGAAATCACATACAGGTACGTGATTGTGCCCTTAGGGGCCGCCCTGCCACAGTATATGTATGTGGGGTGGTCCTTAAGTGGTTAAAATAGTTTGTAAATAAAATGCAGGTTTTAACAGTTCTGTCCAATTGTCAACTTCTATTAAAGATACGAGCAATAAAAACAGAATTATGAAAACTGTATACTAAAAATAATGGTCTATAAAACCTAGTCAGACACATACTAACCCTCCTAACTTTAGTCTGAATGTCTAGGTTTAAATGACCTTTGCTTATTAAAGGGTTATGCTCACTGTCGTGTGTGTGTGTGTGTGTGTGGAATTTGAGGATCTAACCAACCGATACAAAGTTATTTGACGGGGAACCGTCACTGCCTCAATCTAATTAAGGTGACGTTTGCAATAGACAACATGTGGGGTATAATACATAGTAGACAAAAGAATAACGTCATACATGGAGTAGTCATCTAGTGCAAATCAAGTTAGATAGATGGAAAACATTTCTTATGTCAAAGAAAATGTTTTCCCTGTAAACAAAAAGTTCTTGTTTGATAAAGCAAATAGTTGGATGCATATTTTTCAGAATGAATCTCCAAGCCACTAGAAGGCAAAAATCCAGGATTTGTGAGAAAGCATGCCCTTGGATGACATTTGTGGGAATAGGTTTTTGTCCCAGTAACCGAACAGCCGCATAGGACCCTTTGGAAGCTGGAGGAGATTTTGTAGATAAAAGGAGAGTACTTGGTCCCAAAGGGGATGGCTGTGCAGGACCAAAGATGGCGAGTAAGAGATGGCCCCAGTGTTATCAGTTTCATGTGTGTTTCTCTCCGGGATTTATTAGGAGCCAGGTAGAGTAAGTTATTGTAACCTTGAAGTATTTTGTCAGAGTTTTCTGCAACAGGGGAGTGTTTGCTCCAGTTCTTTACTGAGGAAGCTGTAAAGGGGGGGAGCTAAAATGTGCAAAACAGGGGTTTGTAGATGTCCGATATAGTGTAAATTCCCTTTTGTAGCAGGCGGTCAGGAAACAATGTTAGAAATCTTTTGCTTCTGTGTCTGAAGTGAGTGGTGATGAAGCTGATGCATTGCCAATAGTGAAAGATATGAGTCAATGGTGGGGCAAACTTTTCGGCCAAAAACGTAAAACGTGTGAGGCGACCCACTGGGTCAAAAGGGACAGGAATAGAGTTAGTCTTTTTGCATTGCCATACAAGGAAGGATGCATGTTCCATCCTGGAGGTAAAATAGATTTGAGATGTCTGGAGATAAAAGGTAAATATAAAGCTTTTCCAAATCTCCCTCCAGGTGATAGCAGAGTCTTGATAGAGGCTGTTATGCTGAAGGTCTGGATTTTAAAAGACTTCCATATTCAGTGTAGTAGGGCCACCAGAGAGAATGGGTGGGCCATCTGTGATTCAATGGACCAGATGGAGTAAGGGGAGGCCTTTAGAATCCAAACTAAGCCTATACGTAGCAAACAAGCCAAGTTATAAACTCTGATATTAGGCAGACATATACCTCCTTCACTCCTGGGGGACATGTTTTTTTGCAAAGGCTATGCGGGTCGCTTTTTGAACCAAATAAATAGAGAAACTATTCTGTTTAAAGATTTATGTCTTTGTGCTTTACTAATACCAGAATGATTTGGAGAGGGTATAGGAGTCAAGCAAAGCGGACCATTTTAGATAAAAAGGAGGACAATTCAAGGTGTAGTTAGAGAAGGGGGTTCTGCCTATCTTAATGCCCAGATATGTTATGCAAGGTGTGGCTTCAGAAAAAGGAGAGGAAGAGGTCCAAGTGGGATTAGGTGTCATACCAAGGGAAAGAATTTCACTCTTGCTATAGTTGATGTGGAGGCCAGAGCAAAGTCTAAAATTCATCAAATATATTTTTGACGGTGGACATATCGGATAAGGGATCGCGGCGATAATAAAAATGTAGTACACAGGCATCTAAATATATCCCATGAAATGGGGCATTCTCAGCTATCTAGAGAGGTTCAAGAGCCAAATTAAATACTAGCAGTGAATGGGTGCATTGGCCATTGTAAAGGTGAATTTCATCTGATAAGCCTGCCATCACCAATCTGGCTGACGGGGAGGCGTACATAATTTAAATAAGGAGACAAAGGACCAGCAAAGCCTAATTTTGTGCATTGATGGCAAAACATTTTGCTTTTGCATGTTCCAGGAACATCATTTACCTTACGGATTTACCTTACGGATATTTAGGGTGGCTGTTCTCCCTTTGATAAAACCAGATTGGGCAGAGTGGATCAGGGAGGGGAGGATGTTGGAGAGTCTGGTTGCTACTATTTTGGAGAGGATTTTAACATCGAGATTCAGGAGCGAGTTGGGCCTATAGGAGCCTGGCTCTAAGGCAGGGGTGGGCAACCTCGGCCCGCCAGCTGTGATGAAACTACAAATCCCATCATGCCTCTGCTTTTAGAAGTCATGTCTGATTGTCAGGGTCCTGCAATGTCTCATGGGACTTGTAGTTTCACCACAGCTGGAGGGCCGAGGTTGCCCACCCCTGCTCTAAGGGGTCTTCACATTTCTTTGACAAAAGTTTCATGGTGGCTTGGTTCCAAGTGGGTAAGAAGGAACCCCAGACCATATTTCATTGTACACTTGGAAAAGGGAAAAGGGTAGGTTCAACTAGGTCTTGGGAGTGTTTTATAAAACTTGCCTGAGAAAAGCCATCAGGGCAGCAGCTTTGTTTGGAGCTAGGTGTTGTATAGTTAAAGAGATTTCTGTAAGGGATATTGGTGCATTTAGAGCCTGGTGAGGGTCAACCTTGGGAAGGTAAACTTTGTTCAGGAACCTCTGGGCAATATGCTTATCTATGGAATCATTGGCATTAAAGGAGGCATAACATTTTAGCACAACTTTGTTGACCTCCTGTGGAAGGGATTGAACCAAAGCCTCGGTATCAAAAAGTGAGGTTATAAACATGGGGTGATGAGGACCCTTACATAATCTAGTCAAAAGTTTGCCCAATTTGTTTCCAAATTTATGGAGAGTGGAGTCAGTATATGCCTGCTTGGTCAGCTCCATTTTATCCTCCCACAAGTGCGCTTGGCGGCATTCCATTCTGCTCTATGTTACGGTGTGTCCTGGGACAAGAGATTTATTGTGTAATTTTAGGGCAGGAGCTAGTCTCTCAGTAGTTCAATAGTGCATGTTTCTTGCAAGAAGCTGCATTTGAAATTACCCTTCAACTGAGATAAGCCTTGCTGCCCCCCAAAACAAATTATTAACTGCACAGGTGGCATTTGCAGAAGAAAATTCTTCCCATGCTCTGGCCATGTAGGCTTAAAAAATCGGCATTATTTAACAGATAGGCTGGGAATTGCCAAAAGCGTGGATTAGAATTATGAGCCTTAAGTTCGAAGAATACCGAAATTGGATCATGGTCTGAAACGGTTATTTCATGGCTCTCGGCATTGAAGATCATGAGGATATTATTGTCTGTGCAAAAGATATAATTAATTCTAGTAAAATGTTAACTGGGGGGGGGGGGATAAGCAGAGGTTAGTAAAGAGTAGCAATTCCACAGGGAAGCAAGGAAAGTCGGCTCAACATTCTCAGCCGTTTTAGAGTGGACCTGTCTTATGTTGCTTGCAGAATAGAAATTGCTCATGAAGTGGGGTGTTTCAGGAGTCTAGTAGACATAGCTGCTTGTTTACCAGGACTATTGGGGCATACACATTTGAAATCAAAAAGTTCCCTATTACCTAATCGAAGATGGGCTGTAATAAAATCATCTCTGGGTGTCAGTGTCTAGCGATATGATATCACAGGGGATATTTTTACCGATAAGAATTAGCACCCCAGCTTTTCTGCCTTCTGCATTGGAGCTTAAAACTGTGCCCACCCAGAGCTTCTTCATGCGATGAAAGTCTTGAAATGTTGGATGGGATTCTTGTAATAGGGCAATGTCTGTTTTCAGCCTTTTAAAAAGGATTTTTATAAAAAAAAAATGTAATGGGTACCTGGACCCCTTCACATTGCAAGATGTAATTTTCATGGGGTTAGGTTAGGATAGTGGATTAGAGAGATGTTTTCAAAAGCGAGGATGGATTCCACAAAAGAGAATAAAGGTGCCCAGGGGGATCAGGGATGATCCTGTGGGTATTGTAAACATTCCTCGGGTGGCTGGTACAATAGGAGAGGTACTCTGTCTAAGTAGGAGGTAGAAAGGAGAAAGAAGCGACATAAAACTAAATGCAAAACAAAATACAAAAACCAGGATATCAAAGGTGTGCATTTTTCCCACATGGGATTGCCGTGAGGACCAGCTCCCAAGAGTAGGTCTTAGCAAGTGTGCTCACCTAAATGGGGTCAGCTCCAAGCCCAAACCCATAAGGTAGCAACACTGGAGTTAGAGGAAAGCAAGTGATGCCCAAGGAAAAAAAACTCAGACGACAAGGTCTAGAATGAGTTACTGTGCATGTAAATCAGCTAGTCAACAAACAATATGAACAGAAAAACATCAGACAGACATACACTGACCGCTACCTGAGTACCGTGCAGTACATGAGAAAAGTCAGCAGTTTCTGGATTGGTTATTGGAAGATTTTAGGCATTTTGGGGGGTCTTTCCTGGGGCTCCGCTGGTCCAGGGGGAGAGGTGAAAGTTGGGCCCTGAGAGGAATAATGGATTGGGCCTCCAAATTCAGGGGGTGTAGAAAGGCCTCAGCCTCCAAGAGGTGCTGGAAAAAAGTTGTTTCTCGCTTGTGGCTCCAAGGCGAAAAGTGGCGGGGTATGCCAGGGTAAATTTGAAATGTTGCTGAAAAAGTTCAGAACAGACATGTTGGAAGGCGTTCTGTTTCATCGAAAGCTTTAGTGGAGTAGTCTGCAAACATTAGGGTGTTAATGCCATTGATCTGCAGAGATCTGGTTTGACTGTATTTTTGTAATATGAATGCTTTGTCAGCATAATTAAGATATTTAGCGAAAATCGGGCGGGGAGGGGGGGGGGTATATGCACTCAGTGGAATGTGCCCCAGGACGGTGCATCAAACAGAATTCCAGAAGGCGCCAGGAATCTGGGACTCCCACATAGCGTAAATTGTTTTGGCGCGATTTTCTAGATCTCCTAATTTTGCATGAATATATTTTTTTATCCTGTTCAGTTGCCTGGGTCTGATGGAGCTTATGTTCCATGATAGTTGACTTATGTGTCATTGATCCTAGCTGCATGATCACCCAGTTATTTTCCAATTTTGTCGTTCACAGCTTTTTTTCCCACTGAGGCTGCAATAGTTGGAGCTAGGAGAGCAGTCATTGCCTGAGCAACGCGCCCTGTGTTGTCTGCAGGCAGGGGAGAGGTACGATCAGGGGCTGAACTAATGTCCATATTGGCCGTCTCTGCCATGTTGGGGAGCAGAGCTCCATCCGAGGAATCAGGCGAGCGCCGAGCCGGCTGTGTGACAAGACCGCTTTTGTCCAAGAAGCATTTCATAGCTGCTTGCTGGGGAACTAGCAGGAGTCAGCGACAGGGTGTGCAGGCATTCTGAGGTGGTTTTGTAGGCAGATCAGTGGGTCACTCAGTGGGAGAGAACGGCTACAGCATAAGGCACCGGAACCGGCAGCGCTGTTGTTTATTCCAGTTCATTTCTAAAAAACACCCACTATTCAACTTCATACAGAAGTTACCTTTAAAATCAGTACATGTATTCTACTAGTTGTATACATTTTTTCCACTTACCTTTTGTTGCCAGCAACTTTTTTTGTTCATAATCAAAGGCCTAAAAAGAAAAAAATGGTGTAAAAAAAGTATATATAATATATACACACACTAATCTAAAGTATAAAAACTAAGCTATTTTGCAATAAAACATGTCAATCAGTAACTCAGCATGGTCTGTTTAAACTGCACAATGTTGTGTTATTGTACCCATATGCAATATATCTAGGTAGATCTACCTTGGGCTTTTAGAAGAGCAATGTACATTACACTGCTGCACAATGTACCCAGGTGAATACTTTACTTTAAAAATGTAATTAAATCAGCTTTATATCTCTTCACAGGGCCATTAGGCACAAAACACTTGAATCTGTAAAGGATATTTACTTTAGTACAGATTTCCTGGTTAAGAATGGTTATGAAGAGCTCCCTTTACTATAATGAGTTTTACATGTTTATGTAGAGATGGGGCAGTGACAAGAATTTGTAAGGGTAGCCTTTACTGAAACATAATTTTAAATGGTTAGGGTTAAAACACTTTTCTCAAATCAGCCTTGGGTGTTTCTTTATGCCTCCAGGTGGGTTTGTAAACTTTTATAAATTCTATCACCAACATCAGGGGTCTCACTTTTGAAACAAAGGCCCATTTTACTGCTCTTCACGCTTTAGGGGGTGCCAGACTGTGGCCAGTGGGAGCAGTAATACTATGGCATAAACAAAGTAAACAATGCCATAGCCATGATTAAGCACTAATTTGGAGTGTGAAATGCGTAGGCTGTTATTCACGTTTTCTGCTCGTTTTGTAATGCATTTTTATCCATTTTTTACATTAAAGACAACCTTATGTTTTTTTTGGAGTGTGGCTGTCCATCCCATTTTTCTTTCTATCAATTGCTTTGTGCATTGCCGGCACCCTTGATTTCCTGAACCGTTGCTGATTGTTCGACATACCCACTTGGAGCCGTTACTCCCTTCCCTTTCAATGCCATAGGATTGGTGGTCAGTGTGAGTAAAAATTATATCACATTGTTGTCAGTGGGAGGAACGGTGCCCCATCATTGGTGTCAGTGGGAGGAACGGTGCCCCATCATTGGTGTCAGTGGGAGGAACGGTGCCCCATCATTGGTGTCAGTGGGAGGAACGGTGCCCCATCATTGGTGTCAGTGGGAGGAACGGTGCCCCATCATTGGTGTCAGTGGGAGGAACGGTGCCCCATCATTGGTGTCAGTGGGAGGAACAGTGCCCCATCATTGGTGTCAGTGGGAGGAACAGTGCCCCATCATTGGTGTCAGTGGGAGGAACAGTGCCCCATCATTGGTGTCAGTGGGAGGAACAGTGCCCCATCATTGGTGTCAGTGGGAAAATTACATCATCTTTGGTGTCAGCGGGAGGAAGAGGACCCAGTCACTAGAGTCAGTGAAAAGAATAGTACCCTACCAATGGTGTCAGTGGAAGGAATGGTGCCCCAGGAGCCACATCCAGCACATGAGCCACAGTTTGGATAGCTTTGATTTACATGAATGAGTTGCTATAGCCTAATATTTTTCATCTGTTTTCTTCCTGTAATCCCCCCCATTAAGTGTTACTATTACTGTACTCAAATCCAGTGGATCAGGGAAATGTATCTACAATTCACAGTGAAGTTGGCCACAGGATAAAGGCAGCAAAGGGGTACTAACAAAAGATGCAGTTTCCACAATGCATATATACATTCTTTGATCCAATGGTCATATACGACACACTCAAGCTCTTAGCCTACATGTCTCAAGACCTACGTCCACATGTACTAAATCAGAAAATGTTCAGTTAAAGAAACCTTGCCTATGAAACCGGTAGTCACCTAAAGCTTACCACAAACATCTCCCACACAAGCAGAAATTATAGCTAGGAGATGGTGACCATCCAATGTCTGAGTAACTTTATTGTATCGTAGTCATAATTGCCTGAACTAACGGATTTCAGCTAGATGGGGTGAGGATTTTCTACATGTACCAGAAATCTTCAAAAGTCATCTCAGGAAGAATCGTTTTGATTTCTTTGGCACATCACTATTGTTTTCCATAGACATACCAGGGATGATCTCTGGCTCTCCTCCATCCTAAATGGGTGGGCAATTTTCCAAATGAAAAAAAAAACATCTTTAGGTGACTGGATCATGCCTGCAAGGTCAACCATAATAAGAAAACGTTGGGTAGCAGTAAGCTGCAATTGGTATCAGTGAACAGCTAGACATGCATGCACGATTTGAGTGCCTTCCATCTTCTAGGTCAGTCTCTATAATAAACAGTCTGTTAATTTTACAGCAATGGAAGCAAGAAGAGGCACTGCGTGCAGACAAATTTGATGCCAGGGACACAGCAAAAGTTACCCAAAATGTTCTAATCTGCTCAATTACTTTGTACTTTAAGAGCACTAATTTGAGGCCATCTTTAACTGCTCCATAGATAAAAAACATCACCCAATCAGGGAAAAAAAATATAGCAGACCTAGAAACGCTCATATAAGTATGTATAGAAATATCATCCTCTAAATGCGAGTAATGGAGGTAAACAGGTGATTGAATAAGGTATTTTTGAAAACAAAAAGTAGCAGTATTTTAAATATGCCAAATGAGTCAGAATAAAAACATTTATATAATTTTTTTTTACACATAAAACATTGTCAAACACAATATTAAAAACCTAGATATGCATAAAGAAACTTTGCGATAAATACAAAAATATGTAAATCTAATGTATTTTATTGTGTTTATAAGGTTTTAATGTGTAATAAAAATGTATATAGAGTTTTATTCTAACTTTGTTCTCATTTGACATCTTTAAAGCCCCACTCTTGTTTTCAAAAATACCATATTCATTAATGGAACGATGCCAATATGAACTTGAGATTGGATTTCATGACTTGTCCTCTACCTTACAACGTTCTGATTATTGTCTTACTTAATTTAGACTTGCATTTGGGGGATGTTAAAAACAGGCAGCTGAGCTTTGCCCTGAATGACTCCCCCCCCCCCCCCTTAACTGTTAAGGCAGCAGACTAGGTTTTCCACTACGCTGTGCTCCATTTCAGCAGCAAAAGTTATTGCCTTTGGTCACATTCTGCAGCCAGTACCACTGCCAAATGACCCATTCAAGGAAATTGGGACACACATCAGGGTTAAAACAGGCAGTGAGGAGGCATTGAATCAGCTCCCCACTGTCAGTCAACTGCCAATCCAGAGGTATAGCAATTTAACCCAGCATTTAAACCCAAGGTAGCTGCATTTACAAAAAAGGGTGAACTATCTGAAAACATTTTAGGGAAAACCTACAACTGTCTAATTAAATTTACTGCTGGAAACAGGGGCATAACAAGCGTGGGGGTGTTCCGCCTCGGGTGCCACACAGGGGGTGCGCTCTGCACCCAGGTCAGATGACACTGTCTGACAGAATCCCAAGGGCATCCCTGGCTCTGGCTGCTCTGCTTAGTATTTTATCTGTTCGCTGGAACACCCCCAGTGCTGTGGCTGAAATGGTATGGTCTGGTTACCGTTTTCCCCTGCTACCACTGCTGAGAAGCCAAGTGTGTCATCATTCAGCGCGGGGGTGGCTGCTGCTGTCATTACACACTGTGTCCACACCATCTTCCGGAGTCCAGACCTCCCCAGCTGAAGCTGAGAGCCTTAGGTGAGCAGGTGATAGGGGGGTGTGAGGGTTGTGAGAAAAGGCTGGAGGAGAGTGTGTGCCCTTCCTTCCTAACTGTGCTGGTCTGACAGAAAAAGGGTCCACCACCACCCAGGTATAGTGTAGCTGACCTGATAAGGGTGCTTGCAGAATGGAGCTGGTGATACTGTATATACAGGTTGTAGAATGCAGGTGTGTGCTATGTACAGGTTGCAGAATGCAGGCGTGTGCTGTATATTGCTGTGTGACCACCACCCACCTATAGTAGCTGAGCTGTGAGCTTACCCGATAAAGGGGGAGGGGGGTGATGTTGCATTGTTCACCACCCAGGTATAGCGTAGATGAGCTGGTCTGATAAAGGGGAGGTGTAGCTGGCCAGGTAGAACCTGTCCTAGGTAGCTAATATAACCTACATGTATATACAGCTAAGCCTGCTGGGAACCCAATGTAGAGCACATATTTATATGTGAGAGAAAAAAGCAGTTATTCACTGTGATTTTGTGCTTGGATGTCATATAACAGTTGTATGTTGTGTTCACAGAAGGAAAAGAAAAAATATGCCTTTAAGAGTCATTTGTTTGTATGGCAGCAGGAGGTAAGGAATAACACGGTTGAATTCATGCCAGCAAGCATAGAGTTAAGCTTTTGTGACTCATCAGAAGCCTTGGCCCAATCACAGCTAATCTCACATTGAGCAGAGTCTTGACCAGTCACAGCCAGCTTTACAAACACTCTGTCTGGGAGGTTCCTAATACACAGCATGTGCTGCTAGATTATGCCACACAGAGACAGAGAGCCACATGGAAACAGAGAGCAGAACAGACAAGGCCAAAGTTGTGTTTTATGGAAGCCAGGGGCTAAAAATAGGTATGTGACACAGTTCTATATATATATGTTCTTATTGTAAATAGTGTAGTTAGAACTGTATACTGATCTGAGCAGCATTATATATGAAGAAAAGTGAAGTTAATAAATAGGTTATTTTAAGCATTTGGTGTGCTCTTTAAACCTACTGCTTCCATAGAACGGCAATAGAGGAATTTCAGAGTAATAGACAGTCTTGTTGGACTGAAAAGTCAGGAGATATCACAATTCTTCTAATGCCACAGCGAATGAGGCACTTTATAGTGCTGCGCCTGCCACAGGAGGGGGGTGTCAGCAGCCAAGGTGACATACATTGATCTATACCCACATCTTGCAGCCATCAGACCTGTCCAGCAAGCAGCATTCCACCACAGCATCTTGCCATCTTCCCCGCGGCCATCAGATCCCATCCACGGTCCAGCAAGCAACATGCTTTGTCAGCAGGTCAGTTCCAAACTCCGAATCAAATTACCAATGCCAATAATGGCATTGTCTGCTGTCCCCAGGGAGAGATCCGATCCAGAGATTGTTATACAGTGGGATCTCTGGATCTGTCCCTGAGGACAGCAGATAATGCAAATTATGGGCCATGCCTTGTATTGACAGTGTCTCCACATCTCACGTCTCCAACATAGCAGCTCCAGTCTAGCTCTCCACTTTCCTGACCGTGGCACGATCTGTCCAAAAATGTGGGATATGCTCACACCTGAGTGAGTGACTGACACCTCTGTCCTGTCCCATCTATTGTCACTGGCTGCCATGGATGAACAGCACCGGCTGTTATTACAAGGATTGGAGGGGATTGTCCCCATCCCCCCACAGCTTCACCCAGGTCTCCCATCCCTCCTGGAGACCTGAGTCACCAGCCGGCTGGCCAGAGACCCGAACAAAGCCGGATTTGTCTTTAACCACTTTAGCCCCGGACCATATTGCTGTCCAAAGACCAGAGCACTTTTTGTGATTCGGCACTGCGTCGCTTTAACTGACAATTGCGCGGTCGTGCGACGTGGCTCCCAAACAAAATTGGCGTCCTTTTTTTCCCACAAATAGAGCTTTCTTTTGGTGGTATTTGATCATCTCTGCGGTTTTTATTTTTTGCGCTATAAACAAAAATAGAGCGACTATTTTGAAAAAAATGCAATATTTTTTACATTTTGCTATAATAAATATCCCCAAAAAAGATATAAAAAAACATTTTTTTCCCTCAGTTTAGGCCGATACGTATTCTTCTACATATTTTTCGTAAAAAAAAAATCGCAATTAGCGTTTATTGATTGGTTTGCGCAAAATTTATAGCGTTTACAAAAAAGGGGGTCGTTTTATGGCATTTTTATTAATATTTTTTTTTTACTAGTAATGGCGGCGATCAGCGTTTTTTTTTTCGGTACTGCGATATTATGGCGGACACATCGGACACTTTTGACACATTTTTGGGACCATTGGCATTTTTATAGCGATCAATGCTATAAAAATGCATTGGATTACTATAAAAATGCCATTGGCAGTGAAGGGGTTAACACTAGGGGGCGGGGAAGGGGTTAAGTGTGTTCCTATTTGTGTTCTTGCTGTGTGGGGGGGGGTGAACTCACTAGGGGGAATCATTGATCTTCCGTTCATACATTGTATGAACGGAAGATCAGCGTTTCCCCCGCTGACAGGAACGAGTGCTGTGTGTTTACACGCACAGCTCTCGTTCCCCGCTCTAACGAACGCGCGCGGGACTCGGGGGCGAGCGTGGGCCGCCGGCGGCGCGCACGCGCCTCCTAGTGGCCGCGAAAGTCCCGACGTAGGATGACGGGCTCTCACGCAGGAGAGCCGACCTGCTGCCGTATAACTGCGGCGGCTGGTCGGCTAGTGGTTAACCGGGTCTCCGATGTAGAAACCCGGAAGCAACGGCACATCGACACTTCCTGTTTACTCGGCAGCCAACATGGCCATTTCTTTAAAAAAAAAATCAGAATACAACACTGATCTTGGCAGAGGATTGTATTTTCTTGTGGGTGTTTTTACATTTTAGTTTGGGGGGGGGGGGGGTGCCAGATATAGGATGGGCCTCAGGTGCCAAATGCTCTAGGTACGCCCCTGCCTGGAAATGTTAAAAATAAGTAATGGGAAGAGTATCTTTTCAGTTAGTGTGCTTATTTATAGCGTTTTTCTTTTCAGAACGTCAATAGTTCAGGAAATTTTATTGTGTCAGACTCCTACTAGTTATGAGATGAGGTAAGGAAGGTGGACGAGATAGATGGCGACAGCGATAATTACCTGCATATTTGAAAAGAAAGACTGAATTAAATCGTACCCTCTCTGAGTTCTGCTGGGCCGCTCGTTCGGCTGCTCTCTCACTTCCAGGAGCCTTCTTGTCTGTCATTGGGCCATCTGTTGAACTCATCTCTGAATCTGAAAGTAACCTTTCACTACTACTGTAAAAAAAAATATATATATATATATATATATCAAAAAGGAAATGCAAGTCAGAGTTGAATTTTATTTATGCACCATCAGGCCACTTAATGAGCCACTGTATGACCACGATTATTCTATACATCATAAAAATTAAAAATAAAGATTTTTTTTCTCAATTAAAAGAAATGGGGGAAAATAATGCATCAGGACTGCTTCTGGTAATAGTTGGTACTTCCTAGTGTGCCATTTGAGGATCTATGTAGACCCATTCAAAATATATCAAACAGATTTATTTCAGAGAATGGGCAAAATAAAGTATACAAAAGCAGCCAAATGTTTATAAAATATCCCAAAGCAGCAAATCAGCAATCACCTTTTGATCTGACAGCAGTAAAGTGCAATCTGGCTGGTCACTTTGCGAAATTTTAACCTACCTGTATAATCATAACCTCAGTGTATAAAGAAAAAACTAGAACATGCATTCTCCAGCCAGAACTTACTGTAGACGAGAATTTTTAGTGCCATGTAGCAATTCCACTGTCTGTCTCTTAGTACAGGGTACTTTAGCTGAACTTAGCATCTGCTTGAGATCATTGGTATTAGCAGAGTGGGATGGACTTCTTGGCATCCCTACTTCCACAAAGGCATCATTACCACCTATCAAAAAAAAAAAAAAAAAAAAGCTGAAAAGGATAAAAGCATAGAACACAAACAAAGAATGGTAGAGGAGGACCAGGCAGTGTATGCAGTCATGATAGGATTACCTGTGCTTTTCACTTGTCGCATATGGTTCAATATTTTTTTTACAACATATGCATTTTTTTCCCTCAAAAGTATTTTGATTTTAATAATGGAAAAAATAATTCTAACCAGTCCTTTAATAGCTATGAGCGCTATATTACCAAATGCTTATTACACTGTGATATATATAGACACAAGACAATGTTCAGAAAGGATAGGCCAACATTGCCATTTTCTTATGCTGCCCTTAACTATAATTGGATAAACTCGGACTTGGTTACAATGTTTTGAGGAGGCAATTGAATTGGTCTGTGATCCTCCTAGCACACACAGTCGGATACTTTGTATATTTATCTGCTCAGTCGGCAATAGACAACCACAGATACTTTGACAAATAAGGCCCATTTTTAGAAAAGATGAGAAGGAGAAGACTTGGAAAAACAAAAAAGGAAGAACTTTGATTAACGCACCTTCCGAGTCAGACTTTGTGTTTGTTTGAACAGGCGAGCTGCGGTTGTTAGACTGCCTAGCCCCCTCAGGTAGGTGTGCGTTTATTACTTTGTCTCCCAGAGATGTAGGTATTGAGCCATATTTCATGTTTGAAGGCTGCAACAGTAAAAAAGTCAGAATAATTTTAATGTGAAAGCCACAGACGTTAAAAAAAAAAAAAAGTGGGGGGCGAATGCACCATTACTGCACAGACTCACAGTGTAGATGAATTCTTGAGCAAGGAGACATGCACAGAACATTAGAATGTCACAAGAATAATATATACATCAAGATTTTCAAGCAATGTAGAGTACAGGTGATGCCCTTTGCAGCCAAGAAAGACCACCATTTTTCTCCTATGAATTTTTATGCTGAATAAAGACAAAATTATCTGCGCAAGAAAAACCCATTTTAAATCCCTAAAACACATGCGAAATATGAACAATGTTCAATGTTGGTCGTGTTTAGAGCATTGCTTGGAAAGCTCAAGAGCAACAAAAACTTCTGACCATAATAAATGCTCATCATCACGCACGTTTTTTTTTTAGGGCACATAACTACATATGCAACTTCTGCTTGTTTGCAAAGTTACAAAAAGTCAGTAAATACAAGTACAATAACAAAGACCTACTTTCACGTGACCATTTAATGCAGATGTGAGTTTCTTGCATTCAGAGTGCATGCTATTCATATGTACATCAACTGGTGTTAGTCCTGGAGGAGGAGATGGTGTATTTTGGCCATAGTTTGGCACTCCAGACAGCAGAAAGCTAGTCAACGTAGCTTGTGCAGCAGATGGCATCATCATATGTGGTATTGCAGAAAACCCTAAAAAAAAAAAAAAAAAAAGCAAATTTCATATAATAATCAGTTACGAATACCATCAATTTAATTAACAGAAATCCGTACCAATCTGTATTGCTAGTCATCTCCATGTAGAAATTCCAGCACCCATTTTAATGAACTCAATTGGCTGCAGTTATGTAGCTACTGAAAAAGCAGCAGCGTAACAAAGACCGTGCTTACCAAAATGAAAATGCATGTTAATTTTTTTTTATACCAGCCAGATTCCACGTGTTATTTACTAATAAAGATAATCTAGCAGGTCCTTGTTGAGCTGCATAGACCGTCCTTAGACACTTATAAAACTGCCCCCCCCACACACACGTGCACACGCACACTTGTTTACACAGAGCCAATGAACATAATTTAACTACGGTTGTGGTCTCAGTTACTCGGAATCCTACATACTCTTTCAGCAACCAATTATGAATCCCCCTGAATCAGAAACCCTTTGGAATTTCAAAGTACCAATTTGTACTCATGACTTTAAAGTTTTAACACTTTCAAAACAAATGCATGGCTCTCAAAGACCCTATATGTGTCATAGATTAAAGCCAGAGTGCAATGGATAGAACCTAATGAGAAACTAAAAACAGCTGACCTGCAAGGCTCTATGCCCAATTCCCATGGCGCCTTAAAACCATGGGTTAATCACTTTTTTATCTGACAGTCTGATCGCAGTCATCCCATAATAGCTGAAATACTCCTTGACCAAACCCCCTCTCCCCTTTTCTTTTTCTACCTACTATACCAAATCCCTTTCCCTATCCTCTCTCCAATACCTCTCCCTCCAACTCCCTCTTCTCTGCCCTCTTGTTTTCATTTTACTATAATTGCACCTCATTGTTTGTACATCAATGTGTCAGACAATCATGTGATGATTGTATTGTCCAATTGTCATTTTGCAGTATTGGACTATGCAACCTTTGTATGGTCTCCCATTTGAAAAATCTCCAAGAATAGGAAAAAAAAAGGCAGTTTAGCTGATCTATGCATGATTATTTCTCCCATGAGAAAATAACTTTCTGGTTTTGGAGTCTGAAAGACGTTTTTTCCATTCTGAAAAGAAATAAAACATAAAAGCCTAGATGATCGCCAGGGATCAAAAATACAGAATGATAAAGGCAGAAAAGTATCAACTTGATAACCAAGTAATTTTGGTCTACAAAATGTAATAAAATTTGATTGGCATGACCAACTCGGTCTCATCTTACAGTGCATTTTATTATTAACCCCTATGTTTTT
Organism: Rana kukunoris; assembly: GCA_029574335.1. Classification (NCBI taxonomy): domain Eukaryota; kingdom Metazoa; phylum Chordata; class Amphibia; order Anura; family Ranidae; genus Rana; species Rana kukunoris. The sequence goes on from CM056056.1 coordinate 78,713,236, forward strand.
GATCCACAAAAAATAAAAAAAATCAGCACTTGATTTCATGGCTTAAAGCTTTATCTTTGCAAGAATGGCCCCTTCTAAATTATATAAAAAGTGCCCTTATATCCCAATTTTGGGAAACCTGGATTCCAGTCTTCTTGGCAACACAGAACCAAATTTCTTCCTAAAGAAAATAATGGCCAAAAGATATTCCCTGGGTAGATTAGAACGGCAACCAATAATTATGTCCAAAGCTGTACAGGCATATCTAAATGGAAAGTGTAGTGGAGGAATTTGTGTGAAAGAGAAAACACATTGTTCAGTTTATTTTGCAGCAGACTATGTAGTCTATGGAAAAGAAGACTTAAAAATCAAAAGTTTCACTTTGATATAATTTTACAATTGTGTTGGCAGTGATGCAATTTGTTTAATGGTGTTGGATTTCATGGATTAGAAAACCATTGGCTATGGATTTATGACAGACCAATGATCATATGATTTAGGAAAAAAATCCTGGGGAATTTTGTTCCATTGCAGGATTTTCTTAGCCTTTGACTGCAAGAGAGGCCAGATAAAGGGTCTGGTGTTTTCTTTTTTTTTTTTTTTTTTTTTTTTAAGCAGTACCAAATCTATATTGTAAGAAAAATGTAAAAACTGGTTTGCCAGAGATTTAGTACATACTGTACCTATAAGACATCAGTATTTATTTAAAACAAATAGATGTTCTACCTAGTGTAAATAATCAGAAGGTAGGAAGTAACTTGCTGCACCAGAATGTATTTTGAGAGGATAGCATAATGTGATCATGAAACCAATATAAGATTCATATTACCTGGAGCACTGGAGGTGTTGGCTAGTGAAGCTGCCCAAAGTGTTGGGCTAGTTGCCGCAGAACTGGGGCTGTGCAGTGGGCTGACAGTGCTATTGAGCGCATTCAGCAGAGTATTCTGTGCTGTTGTGGAATTCATTGACAGAGCATTTGGGCCCAAAAGACCTAGGAGGGGGGCGAAGTACATAGATTTAATGTAAGGACACAGCCTTTTAATTGTATAGCAACACTTCTTACTACATACAATAGAGGAGGACACCAAGGATATAACAATAAATGCCATACTGTATTCAGTATCAAGGCATGCAAGTATTCATCAGTTTGAAGCAATATTTCTAATGAACCTGCAAGGGGTCACACACCATTCTATAGGACACTAAAATATTAAAGTAATTTTAAAAGGTTGGTTTGTTTAAAAAAAAAAAAAAAAAAATCAAACATGTTATACTCACCTGCTCTGTGCAATGGCTTTGCACAGACCAGACCTGATCCTCCACTTCTCAGATCCCCTGCCGGAAACCCCTGGCTACTCCTCTAGACGATTGCTGCCATAGCAAGCCAATTTCTATGGAGGCACTCGTGTGAGCTCCCTTCCCAGCTGCGCTGTCTACATCTATTTACACAATACATCTACATAAACAGGGAGGCTTGGCCCTGCCCCTCATCACAGAATTGGATTGATAGCAGCAAGAGCCACTGCTCTAATGCACAGCGCTGGATCGGGAATGAGCTCAGGAAAGTATAAGGGGTGCTGGGGGGGATTTTATGACACAAAAGGCTTTACGACCACTTTAAATCTGAGAGGTGAATTAATAAAAAGGCTCATCTCTTCCCAATCTTGTGGCTACTTTGTCAGCTCTGATATAGTAATCACATGCAGACCGAAGGTTTCATATATACCTTCAGCCTCCAAATACACACTGCCACCTCCACCCTGCAGTGTTCATCTGTGGTGCCAACTTTTAATAATGTAACTCTTATTCATCAGTTGTACCGTTAAAATAATCAAATAAACGGATTTAAAAAACAAAATTAAAACATGTTGTGCATTTGTCAGCCTATACTTTAAAAAAAATAACCAAATTATTGTATAATTAATTTATTAGGACAGTGTACCAAGTAAAAACCCTATATGTGTTATAATTTAGGTATCCAAAGTGGTCCATATGAGCTTTTTTGTTAAAGCGGAGCGGGTACCTAGTTTTGACACTTTTCCCACTTATGCTCGGACCGCCTAGGCGATTCAAACAAAAGTTCTCCTCTTCCTCTCCCTCCTTGCAATCTTCTAGGACCCCTCACAGAAAATTGCCCAACCATTCGGGAGGCGCAGCGCAACATGTGCACCCGGCTGTGAAGCAGCAAGTTGTCACCGCCGAGTGCCCACAGTTGTAAGAGTCAAGGGTTCACCTGGCCATATTGCTGGATCCTGGGACACGACATGTGTGTTTATTAAAAGTCAGCAGCTACACTATTTCACAGTTAGGGTAAAGGTCTGTTTTAACCGACAAAGTCTAAATCCAGCTTGTTTAATTAAGGTTTGACCAAAAAAAAAAAATGGTTTCTGTGCAGAGTTTCAGTAAATCAACCCCATGCTGTAACTGTTACATTTAGCATGAGCATCTACAAAAGTTTTGAGAATGGCACAAATATAATATTTTCACAAAGTCTGCTCCTTCAGTGTATTTGGATATTTTTGTTAGATGTTACTATAATATACTGAAGTATAATTCCAAGCATTCCAGAAGTGTCAAAGGCTTTTATTGACAATTACATTAAGTTTATGCAATAAGTCAATATTTTCAGAGCTGATCCTTCTTTTTCAAGACCTCTGTCATTCACCCTGGCATGCTGGCAATCAACTTGTGGGCCACATCCTGACTGACGACAGCCCATTCTTGCAGAATCAATGCTTGGAGTTGTCTTAAGGATTGACCACAAGTTCTCAATGGGATTAAAGTCTGCAGAGTTTCCTGGCCATGGACCCAAAATTTGACGTTTTGTTCCCCAAGTCACTTAGTTATCTCCTTTGCCTTATGGTGAGGTGCTCCATAATGGTGGAAAAGGAATTGTTCCTCACCAGACTGTTCTTGGATGGTTGGAAGAAGTTGCTCTCGGAGGATGTTTTTGTCCCATTCTTTATTCATGGCTGTGTTCTTGGGAAAATCTGTGAGTGAGCTCACTCCCTTGGCTGAGAAGCAACCTCACAGATGAACGGTCTCAGGATGCTTACTGTTGGCAAGACATATGACTGGTGGTATTGCTCACCTTTTCTTCTCCGGACAAGGGTTTTTCCAGATGCCCCAAACAATTGGAAAGGGGATTCATCAGAGAAAAAATTACTTTACCCCAGTTCTCAGCAGTCCAATCCCTGAACCTTTTTCAGAATATCAGTCTGTCCCTGATGTTTTTCCTGGAGAAAAGTGGCTTCTTTGCTGCCCTTCTTGAAACCAGGCCATCCTCCAAAAGTCATCCTCACTGCAGATGCACTCACACCTGCCTGCTGCCATTCCTGAGCAAGCTCTGCATTGGTGGTGCCCTGACCCCGCAGCTGAATCGCAGTGGAGATGGTCCTGGCACTTGCTGGACTTTCTTGGGCGCCCTGAATCCTTCTTTACAAATGCAGTGGAAATGTTTTTTTATGGGATCAAGTTCATTTTAATTGCAAAGAGGGACTTTGCAATTATTGCAATTCATCTGATCACTCTTCATAATATTCTGGAGTATATGTAAATTGGCATTAAACACTGAAGCAGCGGAATTTGTGAAAATTAATATTTGTGTCATTCTCAAAACTTTTGGCCACGACTGTAGACATCAATGACTTATGATCATAAAATGCTCATTTACATTTTTGTAAAGAAATGCAGAGTAGCCATAGACCTCTTTCACACTGGGTGGCGTTGGCAGTAAAGCGCCGCTAGTTTTAGCGGCGCTTTACTACTGTTATAGCAGTGCTTTTCAGTAGAGGAATCATTGAACTTGATTCCGAATCATGCTCAAAATCATTGAACGTCATTTTCGTTATTGTGTGGTACGTGACTGCGTTCTTGACGTTCGGAATTTCCGACAACATTTTTGTGACCATGTGAATGCAAGACAAATTTGCGCGAACAATCCTTCGGAAAAAAATCCACGGATTTGATGTCAGAATGTCTGGAATTTTAACAAACTTTTTAGCAAATTACTACATTTTGGTGCTGTGAAGTGTTTTGTTTTGCCAGGCTCATTGCATACTCATTCTAAATTGGAGGGTCTGGTTTATTATTTATCAGCCAATTAATGTTTTGTTTTCCAACGGGAAAGCTGTAGCATCTGCACCCCTTTGGAAAAAATTAACCCTTGAGGAGTATTTCACAAAAACTTACATTTCTATTGCAGGGGGTGCCTAAAAATTGACTTTCTATGTTAATGCAGACTTCTGGAAAATCTGTGCCAAACAAGCAGGAAATTACATTTTTTGGGGCGTTCTCCACACAAACTATGTACAGACTGCCTCTAAATACCCATATTGCATTATTGATAATTGGAAAGGAAAGCACATTTTCATAACACAATTACAACATGGCTTGCTTAGCATTTATAAATGCTGTATTACTTTTCTTAATATTTGCCATTACGTGCACCACCTACTGGCTCCAAATGGTAAATATCAAATATTCATATGCAATAATTACCTAGCCCTTAACATATGTTAAAAAATAAACAAAACCCATAGATTTATTTTTTTTAATTGCATAGCTTTGTGTACCCCTTTGTAATCTGGAAGCGCAAAACTCACAGTGGTCTCAGTCTAATTGGGAACACTATGTGCTCTGGGATAACTTACCTAGTCCAGTAAGTCCTAAACCCGCTGTCAAGATATCCAGTCCATGGTAAGGCATTGGGCAAGATAAGGTAGACTGGCTTGTAATGGCCACACCACTGCTGTCAAGTCCAAGAAGACATTTTCTGGCTTCATACATATTTAAGGCATTTCGTTCCACACTTTTTACGATAACAGACTGCAAAAACACAAAACGAAAGAAAAAAAGTCCAGATTGAAGGTGCTATACATACATATAATAAATGTGTATTTAAAAAGAATCTTCAAAACGTAGAACCAATTATGATGGTATTTAAAAAATATAAAAAATAAATAAAATGTAAACAGCACCACATACATGATTGAGAGTTCAGTTTATTATTGGTAACTTTTAAAATGGTAACTGAAAGTGGGCAGTGCTGCACACTACAACTGTCAGACTGACAACTTCCTTGATCTACCTTAAACTACAACCCCTACAAGCACGCCAGCAATTTCCATACCAATACTCAATTTCCCACAACAGAACTGTCCGTGGTCTTCACTGTCACCCCCATGCCTGAGATAAGGTTACCATAATTCGCTTCAACTAGTAGCAGGCCTATAAAGGACACCGGTCATGTGAAATTTGGCAGAAACCAAGGTGGAGCTCTGCTTCTGAAAATGCTCGTCTGTCATGGTGCACGATTGTTCTAGGTCAATTACTTTGAATTGTTAGCAACAGCCACAGCTAGTCAACATACATTTTCAAAAGGTCAGCAATGGAGGCCAACATTTGTCAGGACAGGTACACTAACTTTTTCTACTGTACCACCACAACCAGTTTAATAATTTTTGCCTTTTGTAATGAAAACCTCCTCCCCACAATCAAGAGTTCTCAAAGTATTACCTAGATGTTTGCAATGTGCAAAATGATGCTAAAATGATGCTATCATGTTAGGTGCAAATAAGAGAGTTAAATGTTCATATATAATAAAAAGGCTAAACTTGCTAGTAATAAAGCATTGCTAGCCAAAATTACTTTAGTCACGATGGCTGGTTCAGTGTTCAGCTAGAGTATCTGAAAACACATTAAGATCTTTATAATCTTTTTGAATCATTTGTAAAAGAAAGCCATAACTACATTGGGGACCCTAATATGGTAAGCCTCTGCATGTATTCCCCTTGCTAGGATCCAGTAACTGGATATCTTTAATTTAACATGCAAAGTGAAATAGACATTCAGACAGAATTGGTTTGGAAACTTACTTTACTTGGCTGTTTTGGCTTTGGTTTAATACTGATAAAGACATCTAGTTGTTCCATGAGTTGAGTAATATATTGTGGTTCCACTTCAATTTCTTCCTTCATGTCAAACATCAGGACAAGTGGTAAACAACCCTGTGAGAAATGTCCAAAGAGGACACAATATGACTTTGCTCACAGTGAGATGGAAATAGTTATTAAAACTACTCGAAATCTTGAAATACATTTTTAAAAAGAAAATACAGTATGTGCTTTGCTAGTGTTACTATACCACAGTTGATCATTCCAACGCATTTTAGTCAAAGCTTACATCACTGGTAAAGCATTCTTTGGATGAGGTTGAACAAGCATGAAGTTGACTAGAACCCTGCATTTGCAGGCAGACATTGATGATCCAATTGTGATAATGCTAGTTGCTTGACTGCCATGTTGGTTTAATGACATCAATTTAGGGCAAGTCTGCAAGTCTGATCTTCAGATCAGGAGTTTTGATGTTTTTCCTGACTTTTACAGCTGGATGTTTGTTCCAGGTCAATAACTAGCCAGAACACCAGCGTTTTTAAAAAAGCATTAGCAATGGCAGCATCCATACTGAACCTCTATATGGGTTTACTTTAAACAACATGATTATGTAAAAAAAAAAAATAGTGGTTGAAATCACTAAAGGTTAATGCGCTTTGCACTATATATATATATATATATATATATATATACATATACATATACATATATATATATATATATATATATATATATATATATATATCATAGGTAGGTGCTAGGCAGGGTGATAGCTGCCAGGCAGGTAAATTTACGCAGGCCTATGCTGCATGCTAGGCACACTTGTTTTGATCTGGTGGGCAGGGAGTGGTTAGTGTAGCAGTGGCTGTGACCACCCGTTTCCAGCAGTGGCATCAGCACAGAACTGGTAAAAACCAGTGGGGTACAGGTACATTCCATCTACTGTGCAGAGAAGTCAGGCCTGGAGTAGTCTTCATGGAGGAATTGTGGGCAAAAAGCCATACCTTCGACATAGAAACAAAGCTAAGCAACTCAACTATGAACAAAAACAGGAACTAGATGGGAGAAAAATGGCAGCAGGTGCTCTGGACCAATTTTCACAAACTGTAATATTTGGCTGTAGCAGGAGGTGATTTGTTTGCCGGAGAAGAGTACAATAATGAGTGTCTGCAGGCAACAGTGAAGAATGGTGGAGATTCCTTGCAAGATTGGGACTGCATTTCGGAAAATGGAGTTGGAGATTTGGACAGGATCAATGGTGTCCTCCATGCCCATACAGGTAGATACTTATCCATTATGCCATACCATACCAGAAAGGCAGGAAAACAACCCAAAAAAATAGAGCCACTGTCATTAAGAACCATCTTCAGCTTAAAAAATCAGTGATGCTAACAAATCTGTGGTTAGTTCTCCAAGATGTTTTGAACAACCTACCTGCAGAGTTGCTTCAAAAAATTGTATGCAAGTGTGCCTAAAAGGAATTGATGTGGTGTTGAAGGCAAAGGGTGGTCACACAAAATATTTATTTGATTTGGATTTCTCTTCTGTATGTGTGTGTTTATATATATATATATATAAAAACACACTTCTATTTCTGAAAAGATTTCTAAAGCATTTTTTCACACCTGCCTAAAACGTGTGTTGTTGGAAAAAATAATAGGTTACATGTGCCATCTAGTGGAACAGTATTATAGAACACAAAATGTACTAATAAAATGTTAAGTCCATTGAGCTAACCGAGCATAAATACCACACTAGAAACAAGGAAATGGATAATGAGTTGCTTAAAAATATATTTCACAAGGGCATAGGATTTTAAAACACACTTTTTTAAATCATAAATAGGTTTCCAGAATACCACATATTCCTGTGAGATACATACCATGAGATACTGTCTGGCAAGACAAACTGACTCGATGGTGCCTTGGAGGTAGACTGTGGACTTCTTTAAAGGGTTATTTGGGTCTGGGAAGTGAATCTGAGCACCTGTTCTTTGCATAATGTGCTTGATATTGCTTCCATTGCGGCCCATCATGAAGAGGTGATGCTGAGCAGCAATATCCAGTTGTGTGCTAACAGGAATGGCATTTGCCAGGCTACCAGCAAGATGTTCCAAGAGCAGCGCTGTTCCTTCCTATGAAAAACAGCATCAAATAAATTATTAGACTATTATCAGTCAAACAGTTCAGGCCAGAAATACTATGCATTATAAAGTACTTCAGATTTGTTGTATACTATTGTATGCTACTTTGTATTCTCCTTGAACTTGAAAAAAGCCAAGGGGGCATCATTTTGCCTTCTCGTTCTTTTTACGCACATACTAGCTTACCTTGTCTTTATGCCAATGTTATGGATTTTACAAGTCAAGGTTTGGGAATATGCTTGGTGTCCCTAGACCTTAGTATATCTGCTCTTTAACCTTACCTGCCAGCCATATAACCCAAGCACAAACCATACTGAATACAATAGTTTATCTCTTTACTTCATATCCTTTATCTGCTGTTTGAGGCTCTGGAATGCTCATGAAAATTAGAAAATAAATTGACATTTTATCCATTTTACCAGTTTTCCTTCCTAGCAATCCCATGTAGCTGTCCTCTAAAGCTAGCAATACACTGATCAAAATTTAGCAAGTCCAGCAAGGAGCGAACAAATTTTGATCAGTGTGTGGCCTCTCGTGCTTGGGGAGGTCAATTATTAATCATCTTTGGTCAAAGGGACATGTTGACCAAATTTGATCAGCAGCTGTCAGACTGAAGTAACCTGGCAGAGGTGATTCCCCCCAGCCACCCTATTTGTGTGGATAGAGGATCCTTCTATTTTTATTTTTTTTACCTTTAAAAAATTAACCCTGTATGGTGAGCATAAAAAAGTCAAGTATACATAACCCCGCCCCCATCATACTTGCCTATACAGTCACAAATCTCAGAAACGGGTGTCCGTCCAAGCACCTGGTAGATCCAGACTTCTATTGTCGGGATGACGTGGTGCCTGGACTGATATCGGACTTCAGCAGAGAGCAGACTTCAGCCCACTCTGCTAGAAAAAGGGGCACAGGAGGGCAAAATGAATTGCACTCCTGTGATCAATAGGATAAGTCCAGCCAAACGAGCTTTGGCTGGACATTTCCTTTACGCTCTTAAATATTTACTATATTCCTCTTGGCTGTTTGATGTTACCAAGCTCTCTACTTACTCTGACGTGCATATTTTTCCAACAGTAGAAAAGTCACGACTCTGGGAACGTAAATACTTTGACATGCAATTTGTTTATAAATTGATTTATACTATCTCAGTGTTTGCTGATGATACAAAGCTATGCAAGGTGGTAACTTCAGAACAGGATCTAGCATCTTCGCAAGAGGACCGTTATAAACTTCACGAGTTGCAAACTACATGGCAAATGAGCTTCACATTGAAAAATGTAAATGAAAGCACTTAGGGGTTAAAAAATTACATTTCAAGTTACTCGCTAGGGGGAGAATCTGAGGGAATCAAGGATGGAAAAAGATCAGGGGGTCCTAGTAGATGACGATAGCATGCAATGCCAAGCTGCAGCAAGCAAGGCCAGCAGACTATTCGCATGCATTAAAAGGGTATCTTCTCAAGAGATTAAACTATAATTTTGCCCCTCTACAGGATTCTGGTTCAGCCGCATTTTGAGTATGCCATCCAGTTTTGGTCACCAGTCTTCAGGAAGGACATGCTGGAACTGGAGATAGTTCAGAGAAGGGCAACAAATCTAATAAGGGGGCTGGAGAAACTTGGTTATGAGGAATGACTAAAACCATTAAATGTATTATACCTGAAGAAGAGACACTCAAGAGGACATATGATCGCAATATACAAAAATCTAAAAGTTGATTCTATCATAGGGGGAAACTACTCAATCTTCGGATGTGGCCACTCAATGAAATTCAATGAGAAGAGTGGTTTAAACTTCTTTGCCAGAGCAGACAGGATGTGGAACTCCCTTCCAGTGGCAGCTGGTGCTCCATTTTTTGAGGGGGTAGGGCAGCAAACAAACCCCCCAATAGGTCCTAAATTACCCCATCCAGGTCGTGGCTTCTCCTCCCAGCTAATCCGGTCAGAAGATCCACCTCCTGTCCTGATTGCCTTGGGAGGAGAAGCTGGAAGACAAAAGTGAATATTAAAATTTGCTAATGTTACAAGTGGGTGGATTCCCTGTGCCCCAAGCCCAATTTTTTTTTAAGTCAAATAGAGCCTCAATCTCTAATCATGTGCTTCAAGAAAAAAAAAACTCATATAAAAACATACGAGTCCAGCTCCCCACATGGATGAGTTTAGGGGTGGCCCCACTGCACTCCTTGAGGACCAGCCACTGCCGCTGCTCTCTTCCACAGTTGGTGTCAGTAGGGAGTGTTGATATTTAAAAAAACATTGAGGGGCATCTTCGTTATGCAATATACATGAATAAAGAAAATCTTAGTAATATAAATTAAATTTAGTTTTCTTCATAGTCTTGACTAAAATGCCATTTTAGTTTTAGTCATTTGAATTGTTAGTTTTGGATGCATTTTAGTCCACAAAAATAGTATTAATTTAGTCTACAACAATAATTTATTTGCAGAAATTAACACTGCTTATCAACTATGTAATTATGCAAGTCTCTATGATCAAATTGAATTTTCAGTACTTAAAGCAAATGCAAAGGTTAACCTTGATTGAATAGGGAATATCATATTCTTCACTTTTTGATCTCCTGAATATTTCTGTGTAGATCTGACCAATTTAGCAATTTCATTTTCACTTTACAATGATTCATTAATTCTATGATTCTCTGCATATTGGACAAATCAACATCTCCCCTCACTAAAAAACATGTTGCTTCTCTTCCTCAAATTTTTATTTTTATATCACTTTCTATTCTGGCGACAAGACGTGACAGAACAAATAGAGAGTTAGGCCCCTTTCACACTGGGGCAGGTGGTGTGGTTGCAGTAAACTGGCGCTATTTTTAGTGGCGTTTTACCGTACATTTCACAGCGATAGTCAGCTGCTAGCGGGGTGGCTTTGCCCCTGCTAGCGGCTGAGAAAGGGTTTAAACCACCTGCAATGCGTCTCTCCCATTGATTTCAATGAGCATGAGAAGTGAAGGAGTGGTATACACAAAGATGCGGTTAGCAGGACTTTTGTTTTCGTCCTGCGCACTGCTCCAGTGTGGAGAAACGGCAGCAGCTGTTTAGGGTCGGTTTGCAGGCGCTATTTTCAAAGGGGTACTTGAAAAGTAATGCAATAACAAACTTCTTTCCAAAAAAAAATACAAAAGTATTGGCTTTGCCATTTTATTGATTAACCCGGTTTTCAAATTGTCATTCATTACATTTAGCCCAGTGTGTGGACTGCTGACTTGAAATTTCAGTAGAAAGGGAAAACACAAAAAACAAAGTAACACGTAAAAAAAATTAAAAAAAAAATATGAAAACCACCACAACACAGAAAGTGTTTTCAAGAATACATTTGTGAACATTTCTTTAGAAAACATTATTGAAGGAAATCACAAAGATTTACAGTAAATAAAATTAGTAACATCCCAAGTGTTAATTTCCTTTTTAAATTTGCAGCTTTTATTAAAATACTTGCTGGTGATCTTGCCGTTAATTGTTCAGGGACTTCTCGTTATTCTTGTATACGGGGACAACTGTGTCACTGTCTCCTATGTGTTCTTCTGCATTCCCACATGCTCCCCCAAATTAAACTACAAACAGCCATGTCACCATTAGGAAATCCAACATGAGATAAGTCTTGCAGTAAGAGTGCATGTACACAGGAGGTGGCTGAAAAGAGCTTGCATTGGTTTAGCATCATGGAAATGCAACAAAGGATGAAAAATATTTACAAACTTTTTTTCTTAAACAAAAACCCAAATCATGGCAATTATTTAGAATATAGAGTGCTCTATCAAACTAAATGTCAGCCAGTTAGGGTTTATGCTTACTTTCAACTTTGGTCTACCAGGGAACGTCTTTAAACAGTTGATCAGCGGTCCTTTATATACCCAGCTCCGTTCATAAATGGCACTGGATAAACGGCTGATCCTCCCAGAAATTGCTGTGTACTAAGCGGTTAGGCCGCGTACACACGATCAGTCCATCTGATGAGAGCGGTCCGAAGGACCATTTTCATCGGTTAACCAATGAAGCCGACTGATGGTCTGATGTTCCTACATACCATTGGTTAAAAAAAACTATCGTGGCAGAACACGGTGACGTAAAACACAACAACGTGCTGAAAAAAAATGAAGTTCAATGCCTCCAAGCATGCGTTGAATTCTGAGCATGCGTGGCTTTTTAACCGATGCTTTTGCATACCAACGATCGGTTTTGACCTATCGGTTAGGCGGTTTATAGGTTAAATTTTAAAGCAAGTTCTCTTTTTTTTGACCCAAGGATAAATGACAGATGGGGTCCACACACGATCGGTTTGGACCAATGAAACGGACCTTCAGTCTGTTTTCATCGGTTTTGAATGATCGCGTGTACGCGGCTTTAGAGGTATTACTGCAATCACATGGTTATTTACAATCGCATGGTTATTTACAGGGTGGATTCCTTCCCCTCAACAGGGGAAAGATTCAGCACTTGTGAATAGAGAAAGTATTAATAGATTACCAGCTGCAGATCCATTCAGTTTTAAGGATTTGTTTTACCCATTCATGCCACCCTCCTCTCTTACACATATCTCTATGTGACCTGTAAATCAACCCATTTGTCTCCCTTATCTTGCACATTAGAACACAACCCCTTCAAGGGGTATTATGGGCTGGTTCTCAAGGGGTTAGGAATTTTCCTCAAAACCTGTTTTTTGGGTGGTATTGCTACATGCCTGTTTTTAATGCTATAGTACATGAAATATTTTGACATGACATCTTAAGGGTTGTTTACAGCTATTTACCATTTTCGGTCTTTTTTCAAGTAGTAATATTTGCTGCATAAATAGGAGGGAACTTTGCTTAAAAATCATAAACATAATATTCGAAAGGAAAAAAAACAAGGAGGCAGCTCAACATATTCATACAAATGGGAACTTCGACATCTGTTCCATTTTAGATAATTACATAGCTAAAGGCTGGGTTGAAGTACTGAGTAAACTAGACAGTTTATACAGTATTTGTGTTTTTACATAATCTAAAGAACATAACTAATGTTATGTATTTATTGGATGAGAAGGCATTAGAGCTTTTGTATTACTATGTTGACTGGAAGAAAAGTATATAACCTAAAGTGAAAAATCACTAGCGACCTCCCAGTCTTTGCGATGAAGGGTGAATTTGAGCAGGGGGAAATGAGTGAAGGAATTTTGTTTTAAGTAGTGGATTTGTGCAGAACTGGAATGTATACAAGGTGCATTAGCTGAAAACAACTTCAGTCGGCATTTCTCATGCATCACACATTTTCCCTACAGGAATATAACAGGGAAAACTAATGGTGACATGACACATGGGGAAGCTTTTAGAAGATTTTAGGGGCAGCAGTCATAACACTTTTTCATAGTTTTCTACATATGATGTATTAAAACCAGATATTCCACTGTTATTCTAGCACAGGTTAAAAAAAAAAAAAAAAAAAAAAGTGTATATCTGATAGATGACCATTGGCAAGCTCAGGCGGCATCCCAGGCTCCCAAATCCCCATTTTTGGCATTTATGTTTTTAAGTCTAAGAAAACCTCTAGAACTGCATTTTCTTTAAGGAACAACTATTTGAGTCATGTATTAAGACAAGACGTAGAGGAACATTTATACACTATGGTTTGAATGTCTACCATCTACGCACAAATTATACAGTTTAATAAAATAAAGCTGGCCTCCCTTTATAAAAAAGGGACCCAATACCTAAAGACATGTAATAAAAAAACTACAACTTAAGGAAATTGTTGTAATTTTTCAACATATTTCAAGAGGCAAACCGTGAATAGAGATAAATGTGATATTGCTTGAATATTTTTTGCCTTTCATTTAACCACTTCCATACCAGGCACTTATGCACCTTCCCACCCAAGCCAATTTTCAGCTTTCAGCACTGTCGCACTTTTAATGACAATTGCGTGGTACACTGTACCCAAACAAAATCGGCGTTCTTTTTCCCCCAATAGAGCTTTCTTTTGGTGGTATTTGATCACCTCTGATTTTTTTTTTTTTTTTGCACAACTAATAAAAGACTGACAATTTTGGAAAAAAATATATATTTTAATTTTTTTCTGTTAATTTTTTGTAAATAAGTTTTCTCTTTCAATTACGGGCACTGATATGGCAGCGCTGATGGGCCGCACAGATGGGCACTCATGGGCCGCACAGATGGGCACTCATGGGCCGCACAGATGGGCACTCATGGGCCGCACAGATGGGCACTCATGGGCCGCACAGATGGGCACTCATGGGCCGCACTCATGGGCCGCACTCATGGGCCGCACTCATGGGCCGCACTCATGGGCCGCACTCATGGGCCGCACTCATGGGCCGCACTCATGGGCCGCACTCATGGGCCGCACTCATGGGCCGCACTCATGGGCCGCACTCATGGGCCGCACTCATGGGCCGCACTCATGGGCCGCACTCATGGGCCGCACTCATGGGCCGCACTGATAGGTGGGCACTGATAGGTGGGCACTGATAGGTGGGCACTGATAGGTGGGCACTGATAGGTGGGCCCTGATAGGTGGGCCCTGATAGGTGGGCCCTGATAGGTGGGCCCTGATAGGTGGGCCCTGATAGGTGGGCCCTGATAGGTGGGCCCTGATAGGTGGGCACTGATAGGTGGGCCCTGATAGGTGGGCACTGATAGGTGGGCACTGATAGGTGGGCACTGATAGGTGGGCACTGATAGGTGGGCACTGATGGTGGGCACTGATGGACACTGAGGGGTGGCACTGATGAATCCATGTTGCAAGTCAGTGCCCATTTGTGGGCATTTTTTTATTACTGACTTTTGCCCCTTTTTTGCTCTTCCCTGGTGGTCCAGTGTGGGCTTCCCTGGTGGTCTAGTGAGGGCATTTGAGGGGGGGGGGGGGCGCGCTGATAAACAAGTTACCCATTGGCAAAAAATATATAAAATTGGTATTGCCCCTTTCTGCAGAAATTATTACTATAAAAGTTTTTAAAGCAGAGTTCCACCCAGGAAAACAACATTTGACCATATAGCTTAAAAAAATTAAATAAAAAAAAAAAGTGAAAAAAAAAATACTCGCCCGAAATACCTGTTGCTATGCGGAAGTCCGTAATCTGCCTCTTCCACACCGCGGTGTCTTTTCTTCTTCTTCTTCTGCTTGTGAATGGGGCACGCTGCTTTCTGGGAACTGTGTGTGTTCTCAGAGAGCAGCCGCCCATTCACAAGCCAGCGTGAGACTCACACAGGCACAGTAGGAAATGGGCAGTGAAGCCGTACGGCTTCACTGCCTGTTTCCCATAGTGTGAATGGCGGCGCGGGACCTGGAGCGATCGTGGGATAGGCATCGGGGGGGCCATCAGCGCGGGCATGTAGGACAAGGTAAGGCCCCTTTCACACTGGGGCGTTTTTCGAGCGTTTTTACAGCGTTTTTCGAGCGTTATTACAGCGTTATTCGAGCGAAGCCTCATCTGCAATCCCAATGTGCTGGTAAAGCACCACTAAGACTCTAAAGTTTTAGGGCGCTTTAGCAGCGCCTCAGTGTGAAAGGGTAAGGCGTTTTTACAGCGCTTTTCAATTAATTTAAATGGAGAGGGGCGTTTTTGGAGCGTTTTTTTCAGCGCTCCAAAGATCCTGCTTGCAGGACTTTTCTCAACGCCTCAGTGTGAAAGGGTAAGGCGTTTTTACAGCGCTTTTCAATTTATTTAAATGGAGAGGGTCGTTTTTGGAGCGGTTTTTTTAGCGCCCAAAAGCTGCTCCAAAGATGCTGCTTGCAGGACTTTTCTCAGCGCCCCGCCAGTTCAACGCCTCAGTGTGAAAGGGTAAGGCGTTTTTACAGCTCTTTCAATTCATTTCAATGTAGAGGGGCTATTTGGAGCGTTTTTTTCAGCGCCCAAAAGCTGCTGCTTGCAGGACTTTTCTCAACGCCTCAGTGTGAAAGGGTAAGGCGTTTTTACAGCGCTTGCAGGACTCAGTGTGAAAAGGTCCATTAAGATGCATGGAGAGCATTTTATGAGCGTTTTAAGAGCGCTATTTTTAACGCTAAAACGCTGTAAAAACGCTTCAGTGTGAAAGGGCTCTAAGTGTCCTTATTTAAAGTCAGCAGCTACACTGTTAGTAGCTGCTGACTTTAAAAAAAAAAAATTGCGGCTGGAACACCCCTTTAACTACCAACACTAAGAAAAATGCCCCCATGCCACTTCATCCCAAGTCCTCAGTAGGTACTTTGAGACACCAATACTACCTAAAAAAGCTACTGTTTATGGACCACCATGGGCAGTAAATATTTTTTTTTAAAACGACACCAATTGCATGTCGCAGTTTAATTTCTATAACCTGCACTGGGAAAATGTATTTGGTTGTTATTGAACACTTGTGCATTGTCCTTTCAGATATTGGCCTAGACAGATCTGTGAAATTTGCTTTCATAGCCGCTGCACATTTATTTTGGAATGGCAAATCCCTGTACCAGCATGGTAAGATTACAAAAAATAAATCAGCCAAGAGGCACATTTTGAACTTTAATAAGTCCTTTGGCAAGACATTTTCAAAATATTTGAAAAAAAAAAAGCCTGCGTAAAAGTATTAGTGAGTCGGCAATTTAAAATGACATGCCATTTAGCATCCTTTGCGAGCCAAGAGATTAATTTCACTGAAAAACACCTGGTGCAAAGTCAATGAATTATATTACATGAACTCTTATTATACTTTTCTGAAATTCTTCGTTTGGTATGAGCCGTTTCAAAGTATTGTGATTGCAAATTGAACCTTACAGCAGACAGAGGACGCGAGTCACAGTAGATCTTTATCATGCAAGTTTTTTTATAAGAAAATTCAAAGACAATTACCTTAACAGCACTGGTGTTATTCTGGGAGCCCCTCACAATGACAGTAGCACCATACATTCTGGACCTCTGCTTGAAAGAAACGGTTATGTTGTAGGTTTGGGAAATGTGCTGGATTGTGGGAGAATTTGGATCTGGAATTGGCTGTAAAATACCAGCTATGGGCAACTCAAACATCAGAACCAAAGGTAGCAATTCCTGTAGGAAAAAAAAAAAAAACATTTATACAAGTTAAAAGTAGAATATTTTTTTTACAGAGAAAGAAATTGGAGTAGTAACACCAAACCTTCACAGATAAAGGAAATAAAACACTTTAAAAAAATGGTTCAGGCTTTCAAAATGTGCTCACTCTGTTCCAAACGCCACCCGCACACATGAAAGCTGTAGAATAGAATGAACTGTGACACACACACACACGCACACAGTTTAAAACATCTTGGCACACATCAAACACTTCCTGTCTGTATGCATAAATGGCATTGGCCCTCTGAGTCAATTTTTCAAAAGTTTCCATACCCCATGAATAACCATATACCTATATTTTGTAAGACTGAATCAGTTCATTACACTCAATATCTTTTTCAAACAAGGTGCAAAAATTGAGAAAAAAAAAAAAAAAGAAAAAAGGTAGAAACCACTGCCTCAACATTGCAGGGGTTCACATTTACATTTCTGCAGAAAACACTTTCCCGTAATCTTCCATTTTACTTTGTCAGCCAAGACCAAAAGAACAGAAATGCAGAAACAGAACATCTAAAAGACGTCAACTGGGTTTTAATGGAAGCCATTAACTGTAAAAAGGTTGATAAACCTTCCCCCACCATGGAATGCGAGGGCATACTTTTGTGCAAAAAAAAGGTTGCTCTGAGAATTTGTCAGACTGTGCCAAGATTTGTAGGTGGACAGGGATCATTGGAGGGTCAGGAACACTGAGGGAGTAAACATTTCCCAACAGAGAATGAGACAACTGTCAGTCTGCACCATATGCTTGTTCCCTGAGGAAGAGTTATTTTATCACCAGTAGTATCCTAAACAGTATCTCATAATTCCAAAGAGATTTTGTCCCTTAAAGATCATGCAGAGAAATGCTGCAGGCACAAGGAGAACATGTCATTTTGTTTTATTTTTTTATCTGAAGTCATAGAAGAAAATACTTTGCAATATACTTTGGAGTAGAACAGCCACCCATAATTGTGCTGCAAGTTTGAAAATGGCTTGCCAAGCTATTGCTAGACTTTCCAGGTTTAACAAGTTTGTTGAACAAAGGAAGGGGAAACATTTTGCTGTGGACCATAGTTCAGATGTGGTCCCCAACAGACATGTGGAACCAACCCACAATAAATCATCTACACACAAGAAACAAGTGGGACCAAGTCCTGCAGTTAATTTGCATACGCAAAGCCAGAGAAAGCAGTAAAGACCAAACAAAACAACTGATAGCATAGAGACTCCCTCAGCGATAACATTTCCTACTTTCCGCTTCAATTGTTCTTCCAGCCCAAGCTTCTGGAAGTAATGAAGAAGCAACATGTGGTACTAAAACGGTACTATTTCTGTTGTAAAGCCTGTAGCAGAAAATAAAGAGGGGCTCCTTGTGGCCAAGCGCATAATAAGTCTAAGCAAGACCAGAATAAAAGGACAATTTTAACTCCCTACACAAAAAGGTTGGTCAGCAAAAGTTACTATAGGAAATGACACATATGTATCCTTTGTACCTAAACAGAGGAAACTTCAACCAAGATACTCAACAGCGAGTTTTAGAGTCAGGAACTGCCTCCATCCTGGACCAATAACTTCACAAGAAATCCCCAGACATACTGGGCTGGAGTCCTGTCAACTAGAACAAAACAGGGCGTTACTGCTGACTGCGGGACTATCAAAGAGGGAGAACATTGGGAAAAGAAACTAAGAAACTGTACTCCTTGGAGAAGTGGAGACTTTCAATATCCGGCCTAAAAACGACGAGCAGCAGTAGAAGACTGGAGAAACCTACTGAATTGAATGGGCATTGCAGAGAGAAGTAGTTAATAAATGACCTAGGAAAACTTACAAACGACTAAATAGAAAAACTTCTAGGTTTTTTAGTATCTGTCAAGAATCTACTCTACTAGCAGCTGAAAAGCCTTAGAATGAACAGTAAAACAGTGCTGAATAAAAAAGATCCACTTTACAGAGAACACTGGCAAAAAACTAGGCCTGCTGGTTGTGAACAAATGTATTTTGTGCTGGCTAACAGTTTTTGCCAGTGTATAGTTCACCTGAAGGGGCAGGATAGCCCACAGGTTAAAGACTCCCTGTGTCCCTCACTAGCTGAGAAAGAATTTAGATTTCTTTCAATTAAAAAGGTATTTCTATTTAACCTCATATTAACACTGATCAGCCGTAAATAACTCAAGGTTTCTGCTTTTTTAGGATTTCAATTAATTTTTTTACCATTATTATTTTTTTTTTTAGATTTTCAATTGTTTCTCAGCATTGTATGGCAAAAAGACATTGTCATGCTTCGCACCAGAAAAACCATGTTTAACTACACTTAAATTGAAACTATTACCAAAATAAAAATAAATTAACAAAAAAAGTGTACGTATCACATATGTTACCTTAAGGACAAAGCTATTACCGAACAGGCCTACTGTGGAAAGATAAACATTGCTCATCCATAAAGGGCACAAGAGTTAAAGCAACTATCAGAGATGACAGCATTTGTCCCACCATCAGCTGATTTGTTCCAGAATTCACAGAATTTTCCTTGGTTTGCCTTGGTTCCATCTCAACGCAAAATGTATTTTAGGGATGTTATGGTTGAGATCGACACTACAGAAAAGTGGCCTCTACTAGCGGAATTTTGTTGGCTAGCAGCAAGAGTAAAATTCTTTATACAAATCAGCAAAAGTATCATTCACAACAATAAGGCGTATGCCCTCCCTTATGGTGTAAGTAGTAATTTTCCTCTCTTCCAATTTTTTAACGATTGACTGAATGGCTTGTGTGGTGTAAAAGATGTGTCCAAGGAATTTCAATGCAATATAAATGCCAGATCTAAAGCAAATAATCTTTCAGTGCTTCTGCTTGTGTGTACTTTAGCATTCATCACACGATCAGTAATAAATGATAAATGGAAGAGCTGCTTGAAGAAAGGTGGTTTAGTCTGGACTATAAAATCATAAAATGTCTCAAAATGTTGAAGAGTTAAAAACCACAAAGCAATGAAGGAAGTATGAAATATGTCACTAAAACATCCAAACCATTTTCACGGGAGTTTTTCCAAAACAGCACAATGGTATTCATCAAGCCAAAGAAACCAGAAGCCCAATCAGACATTGCAGAGCACTGGTACACGGAAACAAGCCTAAATCTTGGCTTGGTGGAATTTAATAAGTACTGTAAATCTCAGGAAAAACAACGTGTAATTTATCTGAAACTTAAAGAATTAAGGCCAACACTAGTCATTTAATTTTTGGTAGATTCTGCACATGTGGAAGTACATTTATAACTACAGATCTTACTGCAAATATCTACTATTCATATCCAGTTTTAATGGTCATCAGGACTTTAGGTATTGTGCAATATCTAGGATTTTTAAAGCCTCAGATAATGTTCTGGCAGTGTAGATGGTAAAACAGTTGTAATGTAACCATGAATTTCCAATGGAGGAGGAAAACTCAGATGGTAGGTTGAAAAACTTTTGACAAATATTTTCCGATTTATTGTCAGGAAATAAATTCAGCATTAACACATGAACCCTATAGGCTGTAATAATAGTCTTGCGATTATGGATGTACATTGGGGTACTAAGACCAATGTTCAACTGCTGTTCTGGTCATGCTGGTCTAATTAAAAAACATTAACAGGGAAAGAGTCCGATTTAAATTTAGAAAGGGGTAAAGGTTAGCTAAGAAAACTTATAGGGGTTGTAAACCCTTGTGTTTTTTCACCTTAATGCATCCTATGCATTAAGGTGAAAACAATTCTGGTAGTGACCGACCCCCCAGCCCCTACCATTTTACTTTTCCGAGCTGTGGAATTCACTCGGCGGTGACATACTCTGCCTCTATCCACAGGGTCTCGGCTCTTGATTGGATAGATTGATAGCAGCACAGCCATTGTCTCCCGCCAGCATCAAATTCAATGATGCAGGCGCCAGGTCAGAGTCAAACATTCGGCGGCTATGGACGCCAAATGAATAACTCGGGAGAGCGCCTGCAAAGTAACCCTCCAGGAGAGTGCTTCTTCTAGGGGGTTATCTGATGTGGGGAGGAGCCAAGAGAGCCCTGAGGGAACCCAGAAGTTGCAAATCAGGGCCACACACTGCAAAATGAGCTGCACAGTGGATGTTTGTCATTTAAAAAAAAAGTCTTACAATCACTTTAATCAGAAAGTTTGGCAACACCAAGTGTTGGGAGGTTATATATGAATAGATTGTTATGTGCAATTACTCGCATTAGGCTGGTTATACACGGTTCAAACCATTATTGTGCAGGCTGAATGTACCAAGTTGAAAAATTTGTCAATTTAGGTACAACCAGCCTGCCGAAATTTCTTGCAATAATCACCCTCTTCTCTCAGCGAGAATGGGCTCCCCCCATCGGCAGAAGACAATAGCTCGGCAGGAGGGGTTCGGGTCACTGTCTGTCGATGGGTGAATCGTGCAAATTTCTATTTCTGCAACCCGTGGCTGCAGGAAAAAAAATTCCCATCTTGAGTGCGCTTATTAGATAGGAAGAATTGTTTCAAAAGATAACAGAATGGACCAGCAGCGGATGCCTTCAAATGCCACCAAATCCTTGCCAATACTTACCCTTATTCTTACTCTTGCAGATTCTACCCCAGCGGGTTGTCCTGCAATGGATACCTAGATTAAAAAAAAAAAAAAAAAAAATCCCTCATTATCAAAATCAACAAACACAACCATTAAAACGCTCTCAACATATAAATGCAAACAAGCACAACATATACTTCACAATATTTTTTTTCCTATACCATATAATAAAAAGTGTGAAAGCATTACACTGAGCTTTATTGTCCTATTCAATTTAGCAGGATATGTTCATCAAAATTTAATATCCAACACGAGATTAATAGTGAACAAAAATTACATGAAAACACTTCAGACCCACCCCAATGTGAGATTGGTCTTAAAGTGTTGTTGCCTTATGAGTTTATATGAAATCTTCATTAATAGCTGTAAAATATTGCAATTATGAATATATTTAATTTAGCTTGCATCTATTGAAGGCGTGCAACATGGCATCACAGAAGTGCCTGTTAGAACAGACACGTCGGTGCCTAGGCTTATGTATACAAACAATGGGATCCAAACCTCATTGTTTTACACATACTCACTTCAAAGGACCCCATGCTGGGATATGCAATGAAGGGAGGCCAACCCATAATCAATACTTAACTTCTCGGAAAATTTCAAATTAATCTCTTGCTCACAATAGTCACAAGGATTTGCATTAAAGGGGGGCGATTTTTGCAAAGTATAGGGATTTGAGATGTAGCCAGTCCTTAACCAGGAATAGACACGCCCTCCAATCAGAGCCACGCTATGCCAACAAATGAGGCATCAGCCTGTATTGATATACACGAACTAGATGGGAAGTAAACGGACACTTTTATGGGAGAGCAACCATCAGAATGGAACCTTTGTGCAAAGGATAAATATGGGAAAGGTCTGCATTTTACTTGTAACTGAATATGTTTTATGGAATATATTCTATTCCTTCATGTAATTCTTTTATTTTAACCTAATATTTTTTCTGTTGGTGTAGACCAGAGGCGATTTAATTTGCATGTGCCGCGCTATATACGTTTTCATTCATTCATTCACTATAGAGATGGTTGTGTATTAGATAGACTTTCAACTATTCACCAATGTAATTGTGTTAAAGCTGTCACTCACGGTCAAAAAACTCATTTAATCCACATATCTTTGAGATATCAAATCTTAAATATAATAAAACAGGTAACTGTGTTACTAAACCAGGACCCTGCATTCACCACATCTGGTCTCCCTCAGTACACAAAACATGGAAATTAAATTTTAGTATAAACTGCTAAATACCCTCCCTCTTCAGCACAATATAGCAAACTTGTGACTTATCAGTGCCTGATAAAACTTGTAGGAGGAATTTTCATACTGCACTGGCTGACCTATCAGGATGCATGACCCCTGACCCTCTATCTGGACAATGCCGATTGGCCCTGTAGTGATCACATGCACTCTCCCAAGGAAAAAACAAAAAAAACACACCAGCATTACACACAACAAACTGAGCATGCAGCCTGACTCCAGTAACTGTCTTACCCAGGACATGTTTTAGAGAAGAGGAGGATCTGTGCATACAGGATCGTTTTGACACAATGCAGAGGATTAACCCCTTAGGTTCCTCAATGAGTATAACCAGCATACTTTACAGACTGATTCTATGATTGTGGGTTTAGTAACACTTTAAAAAGGAGCAGTCAGTAACAGCAGTCTACATAATTTCCTCATTACAGATGTACTTTAAAAGTGGAGTTTCACCCAAAAGTTTCATTTCTGCTTTTCGTAACCCCCCCGGTGTCACATTTGGACCCTTTTAGGGGAGGGGAGTAGCAGATACCTGTGTAATACAGGTAATTTGCTCCCACTTCCAGGCATAGATAGCCGCATTATCTGCGGGTATCAACTACAAGTCCGGTGCCTCCTTGGTCCCCCCTGCTGTCTTCTGGGAGACACAAGTCTCAGAAGACAGCAGGATCCTGCATGCACAGTAGGGAACCAGGAAGTGAAGCCACAAGGCTCCCACAAGATTCCCTTACCGAAAATAGCGGCGGCTGCGCTCAAGAGCTGAGCGACAGATCAGCTTCGGGTGAAGACATCGCAGGCACCAAGGACAGGTAAGTGTCCTTATTTTAAAAGTCAACAGCTGCAGTATTTGTAGCTGCTGACTTAAAAAAAAAAATATTTTAAAGCTGGGTAGGTATTTTGCTATGCATACAAAGCATTATGTCCTGTAACCTCATTGCTGTGCTACATGCAGGCTTTTCTCGTGTTGCAATGGCTGATCCCATAAAACAGCAGGTTGAAGTCAGAGGTCGAAAGCAACAAAGGAACGTGTGAAATTCTCCCAAGATGTTTTAGGTGGGACTAACTTTTTGTTTTTGTTTATTAAGGGGCCATTCACACCTTTGCACGCTTTAACATTTTTAATGTGTTGAGATGCTTTGCGACAAACTATACATTTTTATGTTTCAAAGTTTTAATTGGTATTTCAGAATGAATAATACAGTAAGAATATAAAAATAAATATCATCTCATCTAGATAACAATCGGTAAGAGATCGATAATAATGTATAATGAACATAGGTCACCAATGAAGCAAGTGAACAGAGTTTTCAATAAATTAGCAAAATACTATGTCAAAAACAGAATGCTAAACGTTAAATGAAGAGTGTAAACTAAAAACTCTCAGAGAAGTTTTAAATGTTAAATAAGGGAGAGGAAGGGAAGAGGGTTAAGGAGACAGATTATGATGTCATCTCAATAAATTATGTGTATATAAGTGTTGGTAATGAAGTCCCAGGTTAGGTTGTAACAACATGTTGTGTTAGTGTATGAAACTCAGTGGAACAAACTATACATTTTTAATGGACTCTCAATGTGTCTCAATGTTTAAAAAAAAAGCTATCTGTACAATTTTTTTAAAAGACAGCACAACACATAAGTCTATTACGATAGCCTAAACAGTGTTATATTTTTGACACTTTGTGCCACATATTATCTGAGTGCTGAAATAATATGGCGTGGCATGAGCTATAAGTAATTTAATGAGCTCAGCAAAAAGTTTATAAGCTCCAATTGTAATTCGAGGGTTAACGCTTTCTGGCCTCATGCCACTCTGTGCAGTACCTCTTATAGAAAATATTCTCTATGAGTGACAGATGAGGATAGAAGAGGGCACAATCTGAGTGTAGTCAATTAAAAGTACCAGTTACTTACCGGTAGCTGGATTTCTACGATGTCTTACAGGACGGCACTGTGAGAGTAGACTGGCTCACCTGACAGGAAACACAATCAAAAATGAAGTTTAAAAGGCCCCACCCCTCCCGTGTGCCTCAGTTTAAGATAAGTAACCGCTCTTTAGAACACGGTATAAACAGAGACTAAGAAAAAAGGAGGAATATAGATAGAAGTAAAAGGGGAGGGAAGTAGGCCTGCCGTCCTGTAAGACATCGTAGAAATCCAGCTACCGGTAAGTAACTGGTACTTTCTCCCTCGTCTTCCAGGACGGCACTGTGAGAGAGAAGCAAGTAATCTTCAGGCCTACCTTAGGGTGGGACCACCGTCTGTAAGACCTTCCTACCAAAACTCAGGTCTTGAGGAGACAGTAGTTCGACTCTATAATGTCTGATGAACGTATTCCGGCTGGACCAGGTTGCCGCTCTACAGATCTGTTCTATGGAAGCTCCTGCCCTTTCTGCCCAGGAGGTTGCCAGAGAACGCGTGGAATGAGCCTTAATAACAGGAAGTGGTTTACCTGCCTGTGTGTATGACAAAGAGATAGCCTGCCTAATCCATCTGGAGATGGAAGCCTTAGTTGCCTGTTGGCCCTTTTTCTGGCCTGAAAAATTAACTAAAAGGTGAGGGGAAGATCTGAACTCGCTAACCCTCTCTAGGTAAACTAAAAGGCAGCGTCTTACGTCCAGACAATGGAAAGTGGTTTCCTTTTCATTGCTGGGATTTGCGCAAAAAGAAGGAAGTATAACTTCCTGAGACCTATGGAACCTGGTTGCCACCTTGGGAAGGTACAGAGGATCAAAATAACCCTATCTTCAAAAACCCGCAGAAAGGGTTCTTTGATAGAAAAAGCATGCAAGTCTCCAACTCTCTTGGCAGACGTGATGGCTAACAAAAAAGTAAATTTAATCGTAAGAAATTTTATAGAAATGCTGTCTATAGGCTCAAATGGTGCCTTAGTCAGCTGTTCCAGGACCAGGGAAGATCCCATGAGGGGACCCTGGAAATCTGTATAGGAGAGAGTCTGTCCCTGGCTGTCAGGAACCTCTTGATGAGGGGTTCCGCTGAGAGGCTCTTCTCCAAAAAATATGATAAAGCTGCCACCTGGACTCTTAGAGTTCTAGTAGCTAAGCCTAATTCCACGCCATCCTGAAGAAACTCCAGGATGTCGGGAGTCTTGGGAGAAGAGATCCGCTCAGCGGTGCACCAATTCCAAAAGACTGTCCAGACCTTTGTGTAGATGTGTCTGGTGACTTTCTTGTGGCTGGATAGTAGGGTATCTATGACTCTATCCGAGCAGCCCTTCTGTTGCAAGTTCCGCCTTTCAATAGCCATGCCGTCAGGCTGAAGAAACCTGGGTTCGCATGAAAGATCGGCCCTTGCCGCAGGAGATCCGCTCGGAGAGGCAGGGGAAGCGGGGGGGCTAGAGACCAGAGCTTCAGAATGGGAAACCAGGATCTCCGGGGCCACCAAGGAGCGATTAAGATTAATTTCGTCTCCGCGGAGGCCAGCTTTTGTAAGATCCTTGGGATCAGATTCAGTGGGGGAAAAGCGTAAGCCAGACGGAAATTCCAGTCCTGGGCCAGCGCATCCACCCCCTGGGAACCCGGTCCCTGGACCAGGGAAAAGAATTTGTTCACCTTTCTGTTTTTCCTGCAGGAAAAAAGATCTATGTCCGGGACCCCGAACCGTCGACAGATCCAGTCGAAGGTTTTTTGGCATAATTCCCACTCTCCCTGACAAACGGGTTGACGACTCAGAAAGTCGGCCTCCAAATTGGTGGCTCCTTTTATGTGGATTGCCTGAATAGAGGGTACTCTCTGTTCCGCCCAACCCAGGATCTCCAGGGAGAGTGTCAGGAGGGACTGGGACTTGGTGCCCCCCCTGTCTGTTGAGAAAGGCGACTGTTGTAGCATTGTCGGAAAGGACCAGGACGTCCTTGTCCTGAATTATTCCTTCGAACGCCCTCAGAGCTTCTCCCACTGCCAGTAATTCTCGGTAGTTGGAGGAGGTCCGCCTTTGATGATGATCCCAGGATCCCTGAGCCCGTAGTTCTTGTACATGGGCTCCCCAACCCCAAGCACTGGCGTCCGTAGTGACCTTCAGTGGATCGGTCTGACTCCACGGACGGCCCCTCAAGAGGTTTTGGCGGTGGAGCCACCACTCTAGGGAGTCCTTGACTAGGATCGGGACCCTGACCCGGGAATCGAGAGTGTCCTCCTTTCCGTTCCAGGCGGAGAGGAGGAACCTCTGAAGTGGTCTTGTGTGCAATTGGGCCCAGGGGACCGCTGGAATGCAAGCGGTCATCTGACCCAACAGCTTCATGATCTCTCTGAGGGAGGGATTTTCTGCAGCCACTAAAGACCCGATCGTCGTCACAAGCCTCTGGAACTTCTCTTGGGGAAGAAAAAGTTTCTTCTCTCGGGAATCTATGATAACCCCCAGGTATACCTTCCGCTGTTCCGGTAGAAGGGAGGACTTTTGCTTGTTGATTATCCAACCAAGCGTCTCCAGAGTGGTCATGACGACGGTCAGGTCCGAAAGGAGCTGATCCTGACTTGGGCTGAAAAGCAGGAGATCGTCTAAATAGGGGACGAGGGAGACCCCCTTCAGATGTAGATGAGCCATTACCTCCGCCAGGATCTTCGTAAATACCCTTGGGCTGGAGGCCAGACCAAAAGGGAGGGCAGCAAACTGCCAATGCTGAATTCCCTGTGCGGAGGCGAGGGCAAATCTCAGAAACCTCTGATGTCCCGAAAAAATCGGGACATGCAGGTAGGCGTCCCTCAAATCTATGGTTGCCATAAAGACGCCCTCTAACAAAAGACTCCTGAGGCTGTGAACGCTTTCCATCCGGAATCTTTTGTAGAGGAGATGGGAGTTCAGAGGTCTCAGATTGATTATCAGTCTGAACTTGCCGTCCGGCTTGGGAACCACAAAAATGTGGGAGTATACTCCCTGACCTTGTTGGTCTGGCGGGACTGGGATTATGACCCCCTGTTCCGCCAGACTTGTAATATTCTGGGAGAGGCCTACAGCTTTGCTGGAGTCCCTTGGGAGGTGGGTGAGGAGAAAGGCCGGGGGGGGGAGCTCTCTGAACTCTAAGTGGTAACCCTCCCTGATTATCTGCAGGACATGGGGACTCTGGGTTATGTTCTCCCAGGCTGGAAGAAACCTGGCGAGCCTGCCCCCCACCTTCCCGTCACTTGGTGTCCTTTCCGGATGGTTTGGGATTGGCAAAAAGGATCCCCCCCTTTGGTCTATCTTTACCAAAGGACCAACGACGACTGGTGGATTGTCCTTTGTCCGGGGCCGGAATCTTTCTCTGGCTGGGACGAAAGGACCGCTTCCTAGTCTGCCTAGGTTTTGAAGGGAACTTATTCCCCTTCTCAGAAGACCTGGACAAAGCCTGATCTAAGGCTTCCCCAAACAAGAGGGAACCCTTGAAGGGGAGAGCACATAGACGGCGTTTTGAAGCAAGATCACCCCTCCAAGTCTTTAGCCAGACGGCCCTCCTAGAGGCATTAATGAGTGCCCCAGTTTTGGCTGAGGCGCGAATGGTTTCTACCGCTGCGTCTGCCAGGTAGGCCACTGCCCCGCTAATAAGTTGGAGGGAATCTCGTATCTCCTTAGTCTTGGAAGAATTGGGGATATGGTCTAGAAGTTTTGAAGTCCAGGCGTCGGCATTTCTTGCCACGCAGGCTGAGGCCAATGCAGGACCAAGGGAGGCTGCATTGGCTTCCCAAGCTCTACGGAGAGAAGTGTCGGTACACCTATCCATGGCATCCTTTAGACTGCCTGAGTCCTCAAAGGAAAGGTCTGACTGTTTTGAGACCTGTGCCAAGGAGGCATCAAGCTTAGGGACCCTAAAAAAGGTGTCTACTACCTCCGTTTTAAAGGGACAGCGGCGTTTCCAAGTTTTGAAACTAGGTAAGCTCTTTTCAGGTTCTGCCCACTCCCTGAGGATAATGTCCTTTAGTGACTGATGGACCGGGATGGTCATGGTTTGAGGTTTTATTAAACCCCTGTACATCCTGTCCTGGGCTGAGACCTGCTCTGCTGGTTCTTGAATGTGCTCTGTAGCATAGATAGCCGCTAAAAGACCCTCCATATCATCAGAAGGAAACATATATTTTCCTGTCCTGGTATCCTCCTCCTCCTCCTCTTCCTCCTCTTCCTCCTCCTCTGCCTGGCTGTCAACCAGGGATTCACTACGTAAGGCTAACTCGGACTCCTCAGAATCCGAGGGGTACATTCTACGAGCCTGTAGTGGTACAAACGGACGAGAGGTTGAAGAGGATTCCTGGGAGGAGGGGCCCGGAACCGGAGAATCAATGTTCTTTCTACTTAGGGAAGATTGAAACTCCTTTAGGGTAGATAGCATTTCGGTCTGAACCGAGAGAAATTGCTTCATGATCTGTGAGGTTTCCTTCCCTGTAAGCTTACAGATGCACTTAGAACAAAATGGCTTGTTATGCTCAACTGGTAACTTGTCATTGCAATTGCCACATCTCCTAACACGTTTAGGAGGCTTAGCCACTCTGCTGGCCTCCCCCTGGGCAACAGGGTCTTCACCTAAACATATCAGGGAGAAACATATGCCCATTAGCCTTCACCTCTTAGGATTAGGAGAGAGGGGGGGGGGGGGGGGAGGACAACAAACCCCCTATGAAAAAGGAAGGACTCACCCTTGGTGGTTTCCTCTGCAGCCATAGGAAAACGACGGTCCTCCTCCATAGTCGCGTGCGCCGAGGAGAGGTCTTCCATGGATACGCTCTGAGACCGCCAGGCCCCTCTATCTCCCTGGCTGCTTTATCGTGTGCCCCGATCGCCTGCAGCGTCTGTCCGGTGGGGGCCGCCATCTTGCCGCGCGGGAGCGGAATGACGTCACGGCGCCGTGCGCGTCATCAACAGGCGCCCGGATGCTAATGGCGCGGAGCGGCGCCTAACCACCCGCCATGCGGTCCGGCGAACCCCCGGATGGAGCCAGCAGGAAGGGGGAGGCCTTCGTCCAACCTCCAAGGTAGGAACCAGGCGGGGGGAGAGAGGATGTGGCCTCTTCGGAGCACTGGAGAGCCCTGCCCTCCTAGGAGGCTCCGGCGTCCAGGGGAGTCTGTGACTTCTCCTGTTCTCCCCTGGACTACGATGAAGGGGAAACCCCCCGGGGGGTAGCAAGCTACACCGGACCCAACGGCACCCAGTACCTGCGGTCCGGGCTCCGGGGGGGGACCACCAGCCCCAGGCCTTAGGTCACAAGAAAAAAATAAACGTTTCGCTGAAAGGGAAACACAATCAGAACTGAGGCACACGGGAGGGGTGGGGCCTTTTAAACTTCATTTTTGATTGTGTTTCCTGTCAGGTGAGCCAGTCTACTCTCACAGTGCCGTCCTGGAAGACGAGGGAGAAATATGCGTTGTAAAAAAAAAACACAATTGGCAAGCAACATGAAAATAAATAAAAGTGAGTGTAACACACCACATCCCTCCTGGAGAAGTGTCACATAATGACTAATATATTCAAAATCAAGGAAACATATGGCTGAAAACTAACAATTTAACAAATACTGACTTTCCAGCCTTGTTTATTTTCCCATCTTAGATCTGTCTCCATATCAACTGGTGATTTCGGCCATCACCTCCACACCTTGGGGGGGGGGGGGTTCCCATTCCATTGGACTCTGTACTGTACATAACCCAACCCCCTTTGACTGCTTGGTAGATCTCAGAAACTGAGCCGACAAGGGGTCCGCAGTGTTGGTTAAAGCCAATATCTGGCCAACATCGATGTATGCCATTTGCGTATGCCCACCGATCATATTCATAAATATTGTATACAAGTTGGTTAAATTGATACAATTCATGGTACTGCTTACAACCTTACTTTCTATCATTGTCTGTCTTGGGAATCAAGTTGAAAGAAGTCTGCAGTGTTTGTACAAGCCAATCACTGGATGACACTACTGAACAACACTCATTGTCAATCTTATTTCTGATCCCACGGACTTATGTCTACTGAAGGTTCATTAACTGTGAAGATATTTGAGGCATATTATGACATAGTATTGTGCAACTCTCTGGGCTGGTATGTACATTTGTGGCTACAAAAGTTTTAATTTGTATATCATCTACCAATTATCTATTTGCACTTTACTAAATACTATTAAAAGGAATTGTTTATTACAAGGTGAAGACCGCTGTCTGCCCCATCCTTTGTCCCAAATCTGAATTTTATGGGTCTCTCCCCTCCTTTTTTTTCTACTTTTGCCTTATAAACATATGGATTTTTTTTATTATTTATTTTTTTAAATGTAATACTTTGTTGCTTTTTTTGTTGTCATTCTGCGCTCACTGTTTGGCAAATGTTATAATGGTAGTTCCCTTGTTTCTATGCTGTTAAAAGGAAGCTGGCAAATGAAAAATATGCATATGTACAAATCAAAGGCCAGTCATCGCCTCTCCTATACAGGACAGCTTAAAAAGTATAAACGCAGCCTTAACCGTTATAATAAAAAGACTAAGGCCTAGATTCACAAAGCGATTACGCCTGTGTAAATGTTGTTAGACAGGAGTAATTTCGATTTACGAGCGTTTTTACGCTAGTCGAAATCCTCAAACCATGAAAAGACACCTGCGTGCTAAATTTCGACTTTATTACGTGTTAGTACGCCTTCAGATCTACGCTGCCTGAAAATTGCGGCCACTGGGCGGACTTCCTGTTGTTTTTCACCTTCATGGTATGCTAATGAGCTTTTGCCTGGAATCCACAAAATTTCGCTCTTCAAACGCAATCTCTTACGGCACCTTTAGTCATCTTTTTTTTCCGTTTCACTATACCAGCTTTTTGCTGGTCTAATATTAGACAGCCCATGTTAAGTATGGCCGTCGTTCCCGCGTCGAATTTCAACGTTTTTCGATTTCTTTTATTATTTTTAACGTAAGTCGTCCGGGAATAGGAATGTTCGTAAACGCCGCTACTCAAACAACGAATGACGTCACGACGTGATTTCGCGCAATGCACGGCGGGAAATTCCTGAACAGAGCATGCGCAGTTCGATCGTCGCGGGGACGCGCTTAATTTAAATGCTTCACGCCCCCTACTCACGTATTTCGATTGCGCGGCGGAAAAAAAATACGATACAATAGCGTACGCGCAAAAAAACTACCTGAATTCGGCGTAGAGTCTGGTGATAGACGGCAGCGTAGCGTATTTCGATTACGCAGCGGAAGATTACATCTATGTGAATCTGCCCCTAAATATTTAGATTCCTGCATACGCTATAAATTGATGAGTTCTCTTTAAGGGTTATAGCCTTTAGCTGTATAGTATATCCCAGTTAATATTGAATCTATGAAATAAGCTAAATTATTTTACTGGAAAAAAAAATTTAAGACGTCCCTTAGGAAACACAATGTAGCAGCAAATACAAAACATCAATCATGTTTAGTGACCTGAAAACATTGTATGGTCTGGTCCAATGTTGTCACCACTGACAAACTATGTTCATCAATGCCAGATAAGAAACAAAACCTGTTTCAATTAGGGAGCTGCTTATTGAGAACAGATTTGTAAGCAGACCACACCTCAGTCTGGGACAGTCTGTTTAGCTCAGGGGAAAAAATGTGAACTTCTGCGCTTTTCTTAATTGGGAGGTAAAAAGTGTTATTTTGTCTGCAATCAGTGGGAACTTTTGTTTTATTTAATAACATTCAGCACGCACAAAGAGGAGAAACCACCATTATCTCAACAAAACTAAACAGTGTCTCAAGCTGTGCTACACAGCCATTAATCTGTGGTTATGTATTCACGTTTGTGGGTTTGATGCATGTTAAACCAGAGTAGCACCAAAAGACTGCTGGCAAGACAATTCAGAAACCACTACTCACATAAAGAAGTAAAATCAATTATGGGAGGAACTAACCAGCAAGTAATTACTTTCTTAGCATTTTTACATTACCAGGTTGCTTGAGGAATATCTGACATTTTTGTGTGCATAGGGGTAAGGCCAGTCACAAGACCGTCAAGTTCATGCGACTGTGTTGTCCCATTTTTTCCACCTTCATTCAATAGTACTCAGCGGTTTCAGAAATCCAAAGTCAGGAGTGCTTAACATAGTCATAAAGCAAATTGCTATGCTTTATTAATGTGTCTTTTTTGTACCGTTAATTATGCACCAATCATTACCATCTACATTTAAAGATGCTACCAGAATGGTGCTTAGTCTGTCAAGAATTTGTGTAGAGCAAGGGTGCTGAAAACTGTTCCAATATGTGCAGATACTTCTAGGTGCCTACTAATCACAACTGTCAGCAGTGTTTTTTTTTTTAAATAAAATTTACAGTCAATCCTGAATATTAGATAAAATGCAAACATTTCTCAAATAAGAACTTATGTATAGGCGTCATAATATACATTTTATATAAAATAAATATAAATTTGCAAATTCTATTTAACACACACACACACACAAGGCTACATATTTTCTTCTTAAAAACACTTCTTAAACATTTTCTTATTTGTGACAAATTAATAAAAGGAACATGGATAGGATTTCAAGGTTTCCTGCTACTAATGGTTGTTCAACAAAAATACAGAAGCATATACATCTTCACAAGTACAGAGACCACTGATCCCATTATGGGCACTTTTAGAAAAGCGATGGATGGGAAGACATCTACCAAAAAAAAATGGGCATTACATGCCTGAAAGACAAAGTTGGCATCTGCACTTGACAAAATCTCCCCTCCTCTAAGTGAGCAAAGGTCAGAAGATCTTGTCGATATGGACTAGGGTAGGCCTAAACATCAAGATTTTCATCTGTGGGTTGAGAAGCTATGGCACTTTTAGCGACTCCCTTCCTGTGATGAGCTTTTGTGTAAAGTAATATACCTGCCTGTATAACAGGTCTCCAAAAAATCTTTTTATGGATTTCTCAAAGCCATATTGCGTTTCATTCAAAATCCTTCCATTTCTGCAAGAATGTATAGCCTTATGGAATGATTCTCTCCCTGCTAAAGGGCGTTCTATTGAAAGCTATGGAGCCCAGCCATGCATGTGTGGGGAATTGCAATGCATGGCTAAAGAGACTCGGCAGCTCATGGCAAGAAAAAAATTACAGCTTGGAGAGAAAGGTGAACAAGGTAAGTGAACTAGAATTGCCCTTGGTTTTAATACAAGGGGAATACTGGGAAAGACAAAAGCTTAGTAATAGCTGTTCATGGCAGCCAATCGGCTTCCACCTTCAGCTTGTTAAGTTTTGAAAATGAAAGATGGACAATAGTTGCCATATACAGTTTCTCCAGATTCTGTCTGCTCCAGTTTTGGTAAATTCTATTAGCCACAGCAATCTGATTCTCAGAAGGCAATACCTGGATCTATTAGTAATTCTGAATGTATTGCTTAAAAGGAAATTGGTCTTAAATGTTACAATACCTAAAAACAAAACTATTACATGTTTATAAGGGCTATGTGGGAACGTTACTCCCACACAATTATAGTAATAGTCATGTACCTGGTTGCTTTTCTCAGCCTGATTATTCCTGTTGGAGTCCGGAAAATGGATATGGCAACCAGTTTCTTCCATCACTTTCTTGATGTTGTTCCCTCCTTTACCAATGACATGCGAGTGCTCTGTGTGAGACACGTCCATCTTCAATGTGACACGGTTACTCTAGTGGAAAACAATTTCCTGACAATCAACCACAGTTTTACAGTACAATTTATCACATTACATTTAAAAAAAAATGTTATATAGCAGATAATAGTACCAGTTAGAATTCTAAAATGAAAAAAAAAAAAAGAAAACAAATCAGGTGGACAATACTCCAATGAATAACAAAATGGTCATGGAGCGACTGCTATATTTTAACCACTTCCATACTGGGCACTTATACACCTCCCAGCCCAGACCAATTTTTAGCTTTCAGTGCTGTTGCACTTTGAATGACCATTGCGCGGTCATGCTACACTGTACCCAAACTAGATTGTCATTTTGTACCCACAAATAGAGCTTTCTTTTGGTGGTATTTGATCACCTCTGAGATTTGAAATTTTCTGAAAATGTAGAAAACTTTTTTTTGGTTTCCGTTATAAAACATTGTAAATAAGTAGGGTTTCTTCGGCACCGATGGTCACGGCTGGTACGGCACCGATGGTCACGGCACCGATGGTCACGGCTGGTACGGCACCGATGGTCACGGCTGGTACGGCACCGATGGTCACGGCTGGTACGGCACCGATGGTCACGGCTGGTACGGCACCGATGGTCACGGCTGGTACGGCACCGATGGTCACGGCTGGTACGGCACCGATGGTCACGGCTGGTACGGCACCGATGGTCACCGATAGGCGGCACGGATGGGCACCAACGTATGTGTTGTACTAATGGATGCCAATCAGTACCAAACAATGCCTGCCAATCAGTGATGCCCATTGTGGGCACTGATTGGCATCCATTGCAGGCACTGATTGGCATCCATTATGTGTCATCCCTGGTGGTGTAGGGTGGCATACCTTTGTTTTACATCCCTGGTGGTCCAGTGGGCATCCCTGGTGGTCCAGTGGGCATCCTCGGGGGGGGCTGTGCTGATATTTGATCAGCACAAACCCCACCTGTGAGAGGAGCAGCCGATCAGATCTCCTCTACTCGCGTCTGACAGACGTGAGTGAGGAAAAGCCGATTACCGGCTTTTCCTGTTTACATCGTGATCAGCCGTGATTGGACACGGCTGATAATGTGGTAAAGTGTCTCCGTGAGAGACACTTTACCTCGATCCGTGTTGCGGTGTCAGACTGACACCCTGCAACAACGATCGCCTGGCGATACGCGCCCCCGGGGGCAGGCAGCGGATCAATATCCTGAGGACGTCATATGACGTCCAGTCAGGATATAACAACCACTTTGCCGCTGTCAATCTGTCATTGGCGGGCAGCAAGTGGTTAATATACACTATATATGGCTTCATATTTAACATAATACTTAACCATCTACTAACATAATTTAGGCTGAGAATTCTGATGTAGGAGTAAACTCCATCCTTTAAAGCCTTTCCTGCCACTAGGGAAGTTAAGTATTGCATCTTAAGATGTGCCCTCTAGGCAAACATCTAGTGTCTCCCCTTGCCTTAGTCTTCTGCTGGTAGGAATGGTAAACAGCATAGGGATACAAACATACTAAAACCAAAGGAAGCTTTTATGGGGCATGTTGGCATTTTAGTTTCAGTCTGTTCCAGGACAAACATGAGCTCTGGGGATCATGGCTTTTTCTATATATAGCTATGGAACATGCAAATTACATCATAAAACTTACAATAGTAGATGACATTGTCTGCATGTTCTCCCTGTGCTTGCATGACTTTCTTCTGGGTATTCTGGTTTCTTCCCAAAATCCACAGACATGCTGGTAGGTTAATTGGCTCCTGTCTAAACTGATCCTGGTATTTGTATTCAAGATCGGGATATTAGAGTGTAAGCTCCTTGAGAGCAGCAACTGGTGTAATAGTACTGGGTAAATTGTCAGCACTATACTATATCTTAATACCTGTATTAAATAAATACAATGGCCAACTTGTCTCCGTTAACACCTTAAATGTCATAATTCTGGTTTTAAAACACGTACAAAATATACGTATAAATTGGGAGTTTAATGTATATACCACATACATGTTAATGTTATAAACCTTCAATTTAAACGTTTTTTTGGTAAAGGATTCCTTGATTACTGAATAATAAGACACTGTGGTTACACAATACAGCAAGGTAACATCTAAATCAAAAACTATATGGGTGACAATTACTTTTTTTATTATTATTATAATTCTGAAATGAAACTAACCCAATGAATAGTATAAACCACTTTACTGCAAACAGTCTGGTGGGGCGAGTCTATTTTTCTTTCGGTCTTTAAGTATACATTTTTAAACTGATGTTTTTTTGCGAAGCAAAGATTGTATAAAAAAAAATTATAAATGTTATTCTGTGTGAAATGTTATCAAATACACGCACCATTATCGTTTACAGGACCGCTCAAAGAAAAGATGGATAACCCGGTTGTGGCAGCAGCTGCTGCCGTTACCGAGATATCCATCTTTAAAGTACCAACGTATATGTACATGAGCGGGTCCTTAAAGTGTAAGTAAACCCACCTATCATTTTCAGCCAAGGAAGCTGCCATCTTGGCCTATGTTTAATCTTCAACTGCCATGATGCTGCACATGTGATCAGTTATGACACCAGCCATTGGATGGTTTGACAGTTTGGTTGAGAGCACAACCAATGTGACAGTTGGCAATCCCGGCATGCCGGAAATTTAACTGCTTTTTGAAACTGTTAAATCGATGGGTTTACTTCCGCTTTAAGTGGATATAGAACAAAGTTCTTTCAGAGTTAAGTCTTATGTTAGGATAAGTTAGTTCTAGGGTTAAGGTTGGATTTCAGGGGACAGTATTGGGGTCAGTTTGAGGGCAACACATAGGTTAAGTGTTTGAAGGGAGGGAGGGTAAGGGTAAAGCAACCTTGTCTCTGCTGGGTAAAAGCAAAAAAAATGTATAAAAAATTAATTACATGCAATGCAAAGTCCACATTAACCCATTCTCTGCAAGTATATGATCCTATGAGTTGGTAAAACATCTACTCCTCCCCCCAGCTTCTACTACTTGTAGTGATGCACAAGCCAGCAGGTGGAACCACACAATGTAGTAGGGGAGCAGATATTTCACACATATGGAAAAATGCAGCAGCCAAGGAGAAGCATCGTGATGACATTTTAAAACATGGGTCGCCAAAAAGGTCAGAGCCATAATTACATGTGTAATATGCAACCACATACATAATTAAAATGCAACTTGAAACAAGGTCTGTAAATATAAAAATGATTAATACAGTACATGAATCAAAAATAATGGATAGCTTAAAAAAAATATAATCTAGCTTTGAAAATTTAGTTTAACCACTTAAGGACCCTGCACTGTATATATACGTCCTATTTTTAAAGATGGATATCTCGGCAACGGCAGCAGCTGCTGCCACAACCGAGATATCCATCTCTTCAGTGCAGGGTCCTGTGTACAATAACGGCGGTCTCCACGGCGGATTCGCCGCGAGATAGCCGTTATCGGTGACCGGAGAGGTGCCCCCCCTCCCGCCGCTTTCCCGTGCTCTCCGCCGCTTACCGTTGCCGTCGGTAGCGGCGGAGGCGATCGGGTCTGTGCGGCTCCTCTGCTGGGATACGAGTGAGGGAAAAATCGCCCCCACCCATCCCCCATAGCAGCGCTGGGCGGAAGTGACGTCAAAATGTCATTTCCGCCCAGCGTCTTAAAGAGACATTTTCTTTTTCAGGCTATTTAAAAAATTGCATTTTCCTTTTTTTTTTTTTTTTTTTTTTAAGCCTAAATATGAGAGGAGAGGTCTTTTTGACCCCAGATCTCATATTTAAGAGGACTTGTCATGCTTTTTTATATTACAAGGGATGTTCACATCTCTTGTAATAGGAATAAAAGTGATTATATATTTTTTTTTTCAGTGTAAAAAATGTTAAAATAAATACAAATAAATAGGAAAACAAAAATTTTTTAAAGCGCCCCGTCCCGACGAGCTCGCGCGCAGAAGCGAACGCATACGCAAATAGCGCCCGCATATGAAAACGGTGTTCAAACCACACAAGTGAGGCATCGCCGCGATCGTTAGAGCGAGAGCAATAATTCTAGCCCTAGACCTCCTCTGTATCTCAAAAAATGCAACCTATAGAATTTTTTAAACGTCGCCTATCGAGATTTTTAAGGGTAAAAGTTTGACGCCATGCTACGAGCGGGCGCAATTTCTAAGCGTGACATGTTGGGTGTCGTTTTACTCGGCGTAACATTATCTTTCACAATATATAAAAAAATTGGACCAAATTTATTGTTGTCTTATTTTTTAATTCAAAAAAGTGTATTTTTTCCAAAAAAAGTGCGCTTGTAAGACCGCTGCGCGAATACGGTGTGACAAAAAGTATTGCAATGACCACTATTTTATTCTCTAGGGCAGGGATCTCCAAACTACGGCCCTCCAGCTGCTGTGGAACTACACTTCCCATGAGGCATTGTAAAACTCTGACATTCGTAGACATGACTAGGCATGATGGGAATTGTAGTTCCTGAACACCTGGAGGGCCGTAGTTTGGAGACTCCTGCTCTAGGGTGTTGGAAAAAAATATATAATGTTTGGGGGTTTTAAGTAATTTTCTAGCAGAAAAAACTGTTTTAGTCTTGCAAACACCAAAACTGAAAAACACCTAAGGTCTTTAAGTGGTTAAAAGGTGTAGCGCTATAAAGTGGTGAGAATAAAAAAGTTCATATATAGAGAATTCATATATATATATATATATAAAAAGTTCATATATAGATGTTTTCATGATGTAAAAATGCCAGGTCGATCAGAACAAAATCCACCATTGAAGATATTTTAATGTGATGGGATAGAGAGACCGTCACCAACACCCAATATAACTGACCCTTACCGTCAGTGTATGGGATATACACAGTATATATATATGATGAGATATCCACGATTCCTCCTAATCGCCAAACGGACCAATACACAAGAAAAACTTCTTCTATTAACCCACCAGGTAAGCACCAAATGTATTTGTATAAAAGCTACAAGTAAACTCACATGCTATACAAGCAATACAGGCAAAAAAAAGCGTCCAACACTTCCTATCAACAAGACGTTGGCCACGTCTCAGTCCACACCAGTACGTCACATTTTAAAAATGATTAGAGTACACCAACTTTTGCCACTGAGGTTTTAATTCAATATTTAACATCTATTCTGGGATACTATCAATGTCACCATATGGATTGTTAGATTGAGTCCATTGTTCTAGCCTTTAATATTGGATATGATTTTCATGAGTCCCCCTTTTTTATGTATTCTCCATAACTTTTTCTTGAATAGTCTGGTTATTTTAATGAATTGGGTGTGACTAATAGGGTTGTGTCTAAGGTTTTATGTTTACTATGCTTTTTTTAACCATGATATATCTTACATGTAAAACCTATTTTTGCCATAAGAGGTCCCCGCTTCATATGTCTGCTTTAGAGACAAATACTTTTTTGCGTTATCGGTACGCACACACAAATCCCTCCTTTATATTCAGTATTAGCCCTTTATTAAAATTCATCCATCAATTGGTGGTATTTTATATTTAAGTGTTGGGCTTATTTAACCAATTAAGAGCCGGACCATTATGCAGGTAAAGGACCTGGCCAGTTTTTGCAATTCGGCACTGCGTTGCTTTAACTGACAATTTTGCGGTGATGCGACATGGCTACTAAACAAAATTGGCGTAATTTCTTTACCACAAATAGAGATTTCTTTTAGTGGAATTCAATCACCTCTGCGGTTTTTATTTTTTGCGCTATAAACAAAAATAGAGCGATATAAAAAAAAAACGTTTTTTTCCTCAGTTTAGGCCGATACGTATTGTTCTACATATTTTTGGTATAAAAAAATCTCAATAAGTTTTTAACAATTGGTTTGCGCAAAATTTATAGCGTTTACAAAATAGCGTATAGTTTTATGCCATTTTTATTAATATTTTTTTTTAATAATAATGGCGGCGATCAGCGATCTTTTTCATGACTGCGACATTATGGCGGACACATTGGACATATTTGACACATTTTTTGGGACCATTGTCATTTTCACAGCAAAAAATGATATAAAAATGCATGGTTTACTGTGGAAATTACAATTGCAGTTTAGGAGTTAACCACTAGGGGGCGCTGTAAGGGTTATGTGTGACCTCATGTTTCTAACTGTAGTGGGGCGGGGCTGGACGTGTGACGTCACTGATCGCCTTTCTCTATTTTAGGGAACAGACGATCAGTGACATTGCCACTGTGAAGGGGAGGTGTGTTTACACACACCTTCCCCCTTCATCTCCTGTTACCGATGGTGGGACACTGGTGGCAAACGGGTCTGCGGCACTTCGGACCGGGACATACAGGTACGTGCCTGTGCCCAGCTGTGCCATTCTGCCGACGTAAATGTGCAGGAGGCGGTCCTTAAGTGGTTAATTGATGCCTTTTTGTCTGCAAAGTGTCAAGAGGTCATCATTCGCTATGTTTTTCCTATTGAATGGCCTCCTGGGCAATGGAAGCGTTTACTTCTGGCCTGTGGAGCGC
Organism: Rana kukunoris; assembly: GCA_029574335.1. NCBI lineage: Eukaryota > Metazoa > Chordata > Amphibia > Anura > Ranidae > Rana > Rana kukunoris. The sequence goes on from CM056056.1 coordinate 78,754,244, forward strand.
ACCCAACACAAATATCTTTTTCCATCATTTCCAAGCCAGCCTTTCCTATTGAGTGCTCGCGGGCCTTAGACGTTGCTCATTTTTGGCCTGTTGTGCTCATCATAGGTTGTTAGGCTTGGTTTTTCTGGTGGATGCGGTCCTGTGGCTTGGAGGTGATCACTTCCGCCCTATGGAATGCACCCAATTTCCGTTTTTTTCAAATCCGTCCCATATAAATAGAAATGCCACATGTCATGACCACGCCACTGAAGACGCACGTTTGTAACAAAATATTGGGTGAAGCAAGGGACGTGTGATATACTGGTGTGGACGGAGACGTGGCCACCATCTTGCTGGTAGGAAGCGCTGGACGCTTTCTTTTGCCTGTATTACTTATATATGGCATGTGAGTTTACTTTAGCTTTTATATAAATACATTTGGTCTTATACATGCAATATCGGGCTTTTTTGTGGAGCATACCTGTAGGCAAGTACAGCAGGCAAGTACAGCAGAGATTAAGTTTTGGGCTTACCTTCCGCCCTCTATGGCTGAATGGGCTTCTCGAATAGACAGTGTCGCTGAGATGGAGGAACTGATCTACTCGGCCTCAGATATCTCTAAATTTGCTGCTATATGGGAACCATGGACGACCTTTAAAAGCTCTCAATAATACAAAGATCTCCTTAATAATGCAGACTGATCCCGCACTATGGGATTCTTGCCCGTAGTTCGGGATGCAGGCTCAGACTGACCTGGCACACAGTAGCGCTTTGACCACTAGATGCTGGAGAGGGTAGTTGGTGACTTTTGTACCCCCTCTCCTCATCAAGCCTCATTTGCCCTCACCTCCCCCCCCTTCCTATGATGTATCCCCTCCCTCACCAACCTTCCGATCTCCTCCCCCATGCCCCCCCCCCCTTTTTCTCCCCCCCCCCTTTTTTTTCTCTTTCTTCCTCCTCCTCCTCCTCTTTTCTCTTCTTTCGCTTTTTCATCCTCTCTGTGTCTCAACTCTGTTGGGATACACTCACCCAAACAAATCACCTTACCCAGGAAGCCATTTGATGTGTAAACTTACTCAGACATATTGTATCTATATTTTGCCGAAATGTGCCTGTACGAAAAAGAAAAAACATTTTTTTATTTGTATTACTTTTTGTTTTTGGGCTCATGGAGCCGCTCCGTTCTTTAAGTGCAAATCTTCTCAATAAAATCTTTATGGTTAAAAAGTTTTTGGCTTACCTGGTGGGTTAGTGGAAGAAGTTTTCCTCTATTTCACATGTATTGGTCCGTTTGACAATTAAGAGGAATTGTGGATATCACCATCTCCTATATCTACTGTGTATATCCCATACACTGACTGTAAGGGTCAGTTATATTGGGTCCTGGTGACGGTCTCTCTATCCTTATCTCATGGAATATCTTGACATTTTTACATCATGAAAACCTCTATATATTAATTCTCTATATAGGAACTTTATTATCACCACTTTATAGCGCTACACCTTTTACCCTATATTACTTTCATTGTAGTCAATATAGTGTTAGCAGCTGTTTCTTTATCCATTGCTACTTAAGCTCAACAAATTTGTTTTTTTATAACTTTGAAATTTTAACTTTTTTATTTTACAGTTTATAAAGTATGTAATACTTAAAGTAGTTGTAAACCCTTTACAACCACTTTAATCTACAGGTAAGCCTAGATTAAGGCTTACCTGTAGGTGCTTCAAAAATCTCCTAGACCTGCAAATCGCTGTACGGTAATTTCTTCTGCGCATGTGCCCTTTCTAACTCGGGTCATGCTGTGAGTCACGCGACTCCTTCCACTCACAGAGCCGATGTTCATGGGCCCAGAAGGAAGAGGGGTGAAGAGGGCTACTCATGAGGAAGACTGGGACATTGCGGGCTTCTCTTGCAGGTAAGTGTCACATAATGGGCTAGTAGCCCATTATGCTTTACCTTTGCTGGGAAACAAAGAGGAAGTAAAACCAATCAGAGTTTACTTCCTCTTTAAAGCCAGCCCCACTCCAGGAATTACCTTTAAAGGAGTTTTAAAGGCAGGCGTGTTTTTTTTTTTAATGCATTCTATGCCTTAAGAAAAAAAAAAAAAAAAACTCTTGTGTAGCAGCCCCCCCCCCCCCATCCTCTACCTCCCTGTATATGTATCTCACTCCCTCCCATCCCCCTGTATACTTACCTGAGCCCAATCCTGATCCAGTGCTGTGCCTGTGTGCAGTGGCTCCTTTTTATTTGCTCACAGAGGCAGCAGCGCGAGCCATTAGCTCCTGCTCCTGTCAAATTCTGTGAGCAGAAAACTATTCTGTGTGTGTCAATAGATGCGCGCAGCCCACCTTGTGAGCAAGTCCCTGTGGTGGTGCACCTAGAAGAGAGTCCCGAGCACTAGTGGAGGACCCAAGAGGAGGAAGTTCAGAGCCACTCCTGTGCAAGGTATTGTACAAAGCATATATAAGATATTTAAAGCGGAGCTCCAGCCCCCCCTCACCAAAAAATTCAAAATCAGCAGCTACAAATACTGTAGCTGCTGACTTTTAATATTAGGACACTTAACTGTCCAGGGATCCCAACAATGTTGGCACCCCAGATGATTTTTAATCGCCATTCGTTGTATGGGAGACCATCAACGCTGGTCCCCTACTGCACATGCACATTTTCAAAATGGTCCAGAAACGGTGGAAGTAGAAGGGTGCCAAATTTCCGAGGGAACATGCTGCAGCGAGGTCTCCCGGAAATAGGGATGGGTACCTGTCAAAAACAGGCATCTGCTTTCTCCCCCCCTCCAAAAGGGTGCCAAACGTGGCAGCGAAAAAGGGGGTAGGGGGTATGAGGAAGCAAACAAGCGGAGCTTCCCCTTTTGGGTTGAGCTCCGCTTTAAAAAAAAACATTAAATTAAGCTTTACAATCGCTTCACCTTACCTTTGTATCCAAAACAGACATTATTCGTTCCTTTGCATCTTTTACATTCTCTCTCTTCCCAGATACTTTAATGTGGGGATCTACAAATAAAAAATAAAATTGCAGTTAAGAGGCTGTGGGCAAAAAAATAATCTAGCTTTAAAAATGCTAACTCCATTGCTTTCATGGTAAACTACTGGTTTTAATAGATCTGTGTCAGAGACCGATCAGGAGAATTACTTGTTAATGCTGGCTGCATGCTGACACAGCGGCTCAAAGATTTATAATTAGATACAGCAAGAGAATTTCAGAAAGAGTTAAGCAATTGCAGAGTAAACAGTACTATTTGCAAGATTTCTCTAGTGGCAAAACTGCACTGCATTTGAAGTGCCATTAAAAACCAATGACACCCAAACACACATTGTGCTTTTTACCAGTATTGTAGTGCGATTTTCCATTTTTTATTTCTTTTTTTTGCACCCTCATTGGGGAGATTGATGCATATTAAAGTGGATGTAAACCTGATTCATGTAATTTGAGCTGGACACATATACCTGCAGTGTTTTATCTTTCTCCAAAGCACTACTGTATGTCCTGTAGCCGTCACCTGTTCCATAGCTCTGTTATCAGCCTGATAACTTCTCACACATTCTCAGAGACGGGAGAGAAAAGTGCGTCGGGAAGGTTGTTATAAATACAGTGACTTTCAAAAGTATTCACCCCCCTTGGCTTTTTACCCATTTTGTTACATTAAAGCCTTCAGTTAAAAAAAAATGTATTTGAATTATGTGATGGATCAGAACACAATAGTCTAAATTGGTGAAGTAAAATTAGAATATATACATAAAACAATTTAACTAACTGATAATTGGCATGTGTGCATGTATTAAAAAAAAAGCTCTGGTGCAACCCATTACCTTCAGAAGTCACATAATTAGTGAAATGGTCGTCCATCTGTGTGCAATCTAAGTGTCACATGATTTGTCATTACATATACACGCACCTTTTTTAAAGGCCCCAGAGGCTGCAACACCTAAGCAAGAGGTACCACTAACCAAACACTGCAACACCTAAGCAAGAGGTACCACTAACCAAACACTGCAACACCTAAGCAAGAGGTACCACTAACCAAACACTGCCACGAAGACCAAGGAACTCTCCAAAATGGACAATTGAGAAGTACAGGGTTAGGTTATAAAAAAAATATTTAATTACATACATTCTGGGATTGTCCGATTGCAAAAAAGTTCTGGAATGAACATTTTCCTCATGGCATCTAAAATAATTAAGATGGCCATCATTCCAGACACGACTATTGCGCTTTGAAATATAAAACCAGTTCACATTTCATACACTCAATTTAGGCTCTCTCTCTAGATCACCGCAGCCACAAAGCAAACCATTGCCAAAGCTTCGAAAACCAATACATAAATGATCTCTGAAGCTAAAAACAGAATAAACCAAGCAATGATCCTTTCCAAATCAGAAGCCATAACCAACGATACTATACAACATTGAGAAAATATGGCATCCTTGGATGACGTATTTTCTTCCTATGATTCCTGACAATTCCCTATTAAGACCTTGATATACTATAATATTATACAACAACATGAGTGGAAACAAGTACTAAACATGAACATTTGTCTTCTGTACCAACTTAATCATATTCTTACACTAGAGATGCTCCAGGGAACTTTCTTACCCTATACTCTTTTTCTCTTACCTTCATTCTTTCCCTTTTACTATTTCTCTGTAATTTTTTTCCATTTTACCATTTTTTTGTATTGCCATATTTAGTTATTACTTACAATAATTATACATTTTTGAAGTTTTTATTGAATTCATTTCCAATAAGCTTTCTTTCCATAGTGACTATATATTAATTAAATATGCTTGTAAGTGTATGAGCACATATTTACGCATTACATTTTTCAATTGTTTATATTAACTTAAAGCGGAGGTTCACCCTAAATATAGTCTCTCATGTGATCCAGCATACTGGCGTCAGCGCCAGTATGCTGTTTTTTTTTTTTTTTTAAATCCCCCACTTACTGTGTAATCTTCAATTTTTATATCTTTCCCCCGCGGTGGATGGCGCCTATACAGCCCGTCACATCTTACGAAAATACCCGATTTAGGACTCAGGTATTATCGGCGCAATGTGTCGCCTGCGCACAGACCAAGGAGCTGACTGCGCAGGCGCCGTATTTCTCCGAGTCCTATTCCGGCTTTTTTCGGAGGGCGCCATAGCCGTAGTCAGCTCCCAGGTCTGTGCGCATGCACCGCATTCCCCCGAGAACACCCGAGTCCTAAATCGGCTATTTTCGTAAGATGTGACGCGCTATACAGGCGCCATCCACTACGGGGGAAAGAAATTAAAATGAAAGATTACGCAATAAGTGGGGGAATAAAAAAAAAAAAAGCATACTGGCGCTGACGCCAGTATGCTGGATGGCATGGGAGAGAGTATATTTAGGGTAAACCACCTCTAACATTTCATTTTCGAGTTGATTACCCGTTTATGTAAAATATCTAATCTTCAGATATGTATAATTGCATCCAATTTATTATCATATACTTAACTAATATTACCATTAGTTGTAACTATTATTAATTGTAACTGTCTATTATTTAATATTCAATAAAATTGACAAAACAAAAATATATCCAAATCTTTGATGATCCCTAGTAACACTATCAAATCTATCATAACCAAATGAAAAGAACATGGCACAACAGCAAACCTGCCAAGAGACGGCCTCACACCAAAACTCACGGACCAGGCACGCAGGGCATCAATCAGAGAGGCAGCACAAAGACCTAAGGTAACCCTGGAGGAGCTGCAGAGTTCCACAGCAGAGACTGGAGTTTCTGCACATAGGATGACTATAAGCCGTACGCCCCATAGAATTGGCAGAGTGGCCAGAAGACAGACATTACTTTCAGCAAAAAACAAAATGGCATGTGGGAGGCTCCCAAAATGTATAGAGGAAGGTGCTCTGGTCTGAGGCTAAAATGTAACTTATTGGCCATCAAAGAAAACACTGTCTGGCGCAAACCCAGCACATCACCCAAAGAACATCATCCCCACAGTGAAACATGGTGGTGGCAGCATCATGCTATGGGGATGTTTTTCAGCAGTAGGGACTGGGAAACTGGTCAGTTAAGGGAAAGATAGATGGTGCTAAATACAGCGATATTCTTGAGCAAAATCTGTACCACTCTATGTGCGATTTGAGGCTAGGACAGTGTTCACCTTCCAGCAGGACAATGACCCCAAACACACTGCTAAAGAAACACTTGGGTGGTTTAAGGGGAAACATGTAAATGTGTTGGAATGATCTAGTCAAGCCCAGACCTCAAGCCAATAGAAAATCTGTGGTCAGACCTAAAGATTGCTGCTCACAAGTGCAAACCATTCAACTTGCTGGAGCAGATTTGCAAGGCGGAATGGGCAAAAAACCCAGTGGTAAGATGTGGCAAGCTCATAAAGACTTATCCAAAGCGACTTGGAGCTCTAATAGCCGCAAAAGGTGGCTCTACAAAGTATTGACTTTAGGGGGTGAATCTTCAAAGTTGTGGGCATGTTCTGTAAATTAAATGATGCAAATCCTCAAACAGTCCCATGTTGATTCCAGGTAGTGAGGCAACAAAACAAGAAAAATGCCAAGGGCGTGAATACTTTTGCAAGGCACTGTAGATTGGCAGGCAGCTTGCTGTCTAAGAACAGAGCTCTGCACATTCCTTTACTCATGATGAGAGGGTGTGCGTGCCTTTCACTCCAATCAGCTGTCTTGGCTGTATGCCAATAATGCACTCCCAGTGCTAACCAGGAAGAGAAAAAACACAAAGCACTTTCTAAAGGATATATACAGATGAAGTCAGCAGATATACATGTAAAACTTATGCAGGGAGTTTTGTTTCATCTCTGTGTATCATCTGAAGCTGTTCACTAAACTGGGTATATGAGGGTTTACATCCACTTTAACCATTGTGTCAGAGACCAAAAGTAAGGTGAAATTCTAAATTTTAGAGTCAGTCTGAAAGGTGTGGGAAAATCTTCAAAGGTGACAAATATTCTGGTGACAACTATGATGTGAATGCCCACAAAGGGAGATTCTTCACTTTCTCTTGTGTTCCCAGGACAGGAAGAAATCTCCCTAGCAGGACACAAAGCAAAAAAAAAAAAGGTTAACCCTTCTCTACTCGATAAAAAAGTGTTGGACTACACAAACTTTATTAATCAAATGTACTTAAATATTGAATTTTAGAGTAGGAGTCTTTAACGTTTACGGCACTCTTGGTAGCATAAATTATCTAAGGTTAAGGGAATTGGACACACAGGTTCACCGTTCTGGAATAGACACTATTGTTAGCCTATATGAATACTCCGGTTTATAACACCGTTCAGCAATGAGGTACTCCAGCTGCCATTTAATGTTAATAAGCAACTTTAATACCATCAAATCACCATTTTAGAGCAAATACAGAAATTGCACTTGTCACATACGTGACCAGACAAAAAGGCATTTTTTTTTACAATATTTATTATGGTCTGGGACAACAAAACTTTCAGAGGTTTACATTCAAGGTTTCACTATATTATATATATATATATATATATATATATATATATATATATATATATATATATATATATACACATATATATATATATATATATATATATATACACACACACACACACACACATACATATATACACACATACATATATACACACACATATACATACACATATACAGACACACACATACACACACAAATAAAACAAAAATGTAGTAGCTATGTTAAGGGTAATTTAGGTTGCCGTTTTGCTGGTTCAAAACTTTAAAATTCTTACAAAAAAAATGGAAACTTCCAGTTTGAAAAATGGAGCTTAGAAGTATATTTCAACAACTGTAACAATGTGTTTATAAACACCAGAGTGGGAACAGCTTGTATATTTATATATTAATAAAAATTGTACACAGATTGTGGTTGTTTCTGTGGATGATTGAACATGTTATGAACAAGGGCCTGTGGCTCAACTACATACAGGCCCTTAATAGTTTTAATTTGATTATGCTCAATTCCATACAGCTTATATATGAGCAAGGCTCTATACCTCTTCAGCATGGTCTAACCATAAACAAGATGTGACAACTGAACCTAAAGAGAATAAATCATTAATAAGGCAAAAAGTAAAAGCAAACTGACACATTACTCTGTACTGACTTTAAATTAAAGTAAAATAAAAAGAACATTTTAGTTTAACTGCTTACTCCAAGAATGACACAATTACAATAACTGTGTCGTATGTTTACATTTCTACAACCTTCTAAACATGAATCTAATTAAAAAGACAAAAAGTCCAAGCGTTTTCCACTGAATTATGTATTCTCGATTTGCAAGATACTGCTCATCTTTCAGATATTTCTCAGAATCAAATGAGTTTGTAATTTTATTGAATTTCTTTAAACACATTCTAAAATGCTTAAACTTGAAATTGCAATTATGTCAATGTATATGCCAATATATACAGTGCATTATACAACTCACACAAAAAACAAAAAATATGCAAAAAATGATTTGAGATTTTTTTAAATAAAGCCCAACTACAAACCTAGGGTAAAGTATGTCTTATAAAAAATACAAGCAGGAAGAGTAAAAGCAGCCCTGGTTAATGTACAAGTAATTCTGAAGAGACATGAAATTAATATAATACTTTAGTTCTGCATACCAGTTTCAAGTACACATTGCCGAGCCATAAAATGGCATAAAAATGTAATAGGCCAGAATGAATCCTTTCGAAGACATTTAGCCCTCCTAATGAAAAGCAGAAGTGGAATTTTTAAATAGCAAGAACCTAAACATGAATTATTCATATCATGAGCTTAAAGTGCAGGTTTTAAAAATTCCTTTGTGTATTCTTTACATGATCAACCATTTGAAGTAATTTAGTCTCGGACGTGTCGGGAACATGTACAAAGGTACATGCTATTTCCACTTGTGTTTAAAGAACAAAAATCATTTCTGGCAGGAGAAGAATATAGGAATGTATAGACATTTGACGCAGCCAGCAAATGTTTCAAAGGCTTGCATAGAGGCTACATCTAGCTGTCAAAACACAAAAAATTACAAATGCTTTAAAACATTTGTGCATGTTCTGTTTCAAAGAAAACCTACAGTGAGGCTAGCCATGTATAACACAACTGCGTAGTGAAAGACATTCCCTCCTTATGGAAACCCAACTCTTGTATTTAAACTCATTCCACAGCCTGTGTCTACCTGTTGAGGGAATGTAGGCTGTACGGCTTGTTAAATCCCTACCAATTTTATGGATAACACTGAACCTAATGCTGTGAAATAGTAGCCAAGGTGTTTCTAAGTTCCCAGTAGCACCCTTTCTATGAGCCATTTGCAGCCTCATACGTGCACACACTAATGGAATAAATGCACAACACAGAATTTGGCAGCAAGAGGCTCAACTCTCATACATTGCCCCTATGAAAAGCCCAAAATATCTTGCTGTATTGGACATTAGACTCACATTCAAGAAAATTTGTACAGGAAAAGACAGCTACCATTGCCCAATTAAATTTTTAAAATGCCCACAAGGCTTTAGGTTTTAGATTGCGTCCAACTACAAGTACACAACACAGTGTAATTTTTGTGTGAATTAGGCTGGCCATACATGTTCAATTTTATTGTACATTTTTTACTTTAGGATTTACCAAAACCCATTAAATATGGAGGTCAAAACTCAACTACTTTCAATTGTATCCAATTAGGTCGGCCCTTGCACTACAAAATTTAAGGTAAATCTAAAGGGAAATTGTACAGTACAAGATAATTGCACATGTATGGCCAGCCTTAGTCTTAATTGCTATATATCTCAAATTAGGCTTAAAAGCATATGTTCCTTACTACATTTCCTTCATTACATTTATCTGTTTAGAAGGATTACAACAAGGCCCTTTCCAGGTAGGTCATTATAAAAGTTAGCTAAATAGTATACAGTAAAACCTTGGTTTAAGAGTAACTTGGTTTGAGAGCGTTTTGCAAGACAAGCAAAATGTTTTAATTTAACCTTGATATACAAGCAATGTCTTGATATAAGAGTAGCGCCATGTCACAATTAAGTATAAAAAAAGGGAGGAGCCTCCTAATGTAGCAATGTGGTTACATTTAATGAAGGTACAACATTTAGTAACTTATTGCTAAACTTAGAGGTGCCTCTTTTCTCTTTTATACCCAGTAAAAAAAAATGCTTTGATATACAAGTGCTTTGAATTACAAGCATGTTTCTGGAACAAATTATGCTTGCAAACCAAGGTTTTACTGTAGTGGTAAACAATGTTTTGAGTTGACTAACAGGAAACATCAAGATAAGAGTGTTTACTTATTAGTAAAATTTCTGGTTCCCAGATGGAATGTTTAACTTTGGTGTGTCCAGAGTACTATTCTATGGACTAATGACCTCCATCTGATTAATGCTAACTGGAGTTCTGCCAGCTTTAACTATATACATTAATAAATATACTCAATCCTTTTAAAAAGTATCTCTAGGAAAAAAAAAATGTTTTACGTTAGTTTTTGCTACTGCAGGGGATGGTTAGAATCCAAGCCTGTGTCTTTTTTGCTTTCTTCTCAATTCCCAAATAATAAAGTCTATTTAATATATTTATTTGCAGTGCAGCACTATGGACACCACTTTCGCTTTAATGAAGTGTAGAAATCTTCTCCCCATTGCCACCAAGTCCTTTCCACAGCAATGATCTTCCAGCATTAGATTTATCACTTTGTCCCAGCAATAATTGTTACCCGGATTAAGAAAGAGGGTGAATCTCTGCATCAGAAACAAAAACCGCAATACGTGCCTGTTGTGACTAATGGTTCGTCTGTCTGTATATGTGGTATGTTTTTTACTCAAAAATATTTAAAAAAATAAAATGTGCACATCAGAATCATACTTACTTTATAATATAGGACAGTGGGGTTTTTACTACATAGAAACCAATAAGCTGCTAACCTCAGCTTGTTCAATTTTGGCAAAAAAATCTGGGAACCGATTGGTTTCTATGGAGAAGCGAGCCTGATTTTGCACTCTCCAGCTTTAGCAAATAAACCCCAATGACTGCAGAAATTACCTTAAAGTGGTAATAAAAAAACCTAATGCAGAGAAAGCAATAAGGTAAAAAACCTTCTGCCTTTTCAATCTTGCTTAACTAAAAGTGCTTGGGCCTTGCTTTAGGCTGGGTTCACACTGGTACGACAAACGATCCAACAATGGGAGCTCATGTCGCATGACATGTGACAATCAATGTTTCCCTATGAAGAGTCATCTTAACTGGTCCGACACAAGTTGGTCAGACTTTGAATATCATTGATGTCGGATCAAAGTAGTACAGGGAGCATTTTCAATGGGCTGAAGTAGGATTAATGTCAGACCAAAGTAGGATCCTTGTCCTTACCATCCGACATGGTGAGATTACAGCAGCAGTAAAAGGAATTTATCTCACACTGGGATTGTTTTGATTGGTCAAAGAACAAGTCAGACTATCACAAAGTTGGATAAAGTAGTATCCTGCTCATTCAAATTGGATGGATGTAGGACCAATGTAAAACTGAGGATACAGAGAAAAGTAGGATGAAAGTCGTATGACTGTCGTGTGAACTCAGCCTTAGCGAGCAACATTTGCAGGTTAAAGAACGTTTACCACCTTTGCTGATAACTTGAGAAGGAGACTGTTGCCGCTACAGGCTATGCCTAACCACAACTCCCAATCTACTCTACACTTTGCCATTGCTTTCCTTTACCCTAGGTTCACATATGTGCATCTCTGCAGGCTGCATTTGCGCAGGCACAGTAGCCAATTAATATGGACTGCCATGCCTGCATTTCCAGCAATGAGAAATGTGCATGCGCTATTTTTAAAACGCGGCTCGCAGGGAAATATTTTGACGATGGGATTTCCCTGCGATTTTACATGTGTGGGGCTGCCATTCATTCTAAATGGCAGCCCCACACATTTTCAAAGAACAACTAGTTTTTACTGCAGATGGTTGGGGGAATCACCGATTCCTGCAGCCACATACAGAGGTGTGAAACAAGTCGTAAGGCAACATATGAAGAAATGAGATTTCGGCTTTTCAGAAAACTGAAAAAAAGATTATTTGCGATTTACTAACACAGAACTGCAGTAACTTGTTGCAACAGACCTAGCTGGGACAAAGGCTTTTGGTGGGGACTAAATGCTACAGATCGTGGGCCCTGGCATTTGGGGGAATGGTGCTCTTTGTGAGCTGTATGTCTGAGGACCCTTGAGGTGGTATTACTTTGGAATCCGGTCCATGTTCCCCCAAGACACACAGACTCTGGGAACCCTGTATATGTCATATTATAAACAGTGACCGATTCATAATGTTGGGACACATACTGTTAGAATATGCTGTCAACTCCAGCCACCTGTCTGCTATAATGTAAATGAGTCTAGTATAACTTCTAAGAGTCTTTCACCCATTGTAGGTTGTGCAAATTAACCCTGCAATTGTATGAAGGAGTTCTGTGTTGATATGCATGATAATGTGTATTGTAGTTAGAGAGTCACATCGGCTGCTTTAAGGGATTAATTAGCTCATGTTAACTTAGGTTTCTGGTTACATGTGTATTGTAATATGAGCAGGAGGGGGGAACAGCATCTTTAACTGTATATAAGATTTGTATTCTGTTTCTAATAAACTGTCGGATGTTTTACCCTACACTGAGCTACAACTAGTGAATGGGAAAGCTAAGGGGTCTTGGATTGTGTGGTACTGGACAGAGGAAGCATTAACAGCAAACAGACTCATTTTGAATACGGGGGTCCGTCACACTTGTGTCTTTTATATCTGCCTGGAGTTTAAAAAAAAAAAAAAACATAATTCCAGAGATACTTTCCTCTAAACAGATTCATCAATAGTCACAAATTATACAAATCCAATTTGTATGCACCAAATGTCTTTTGCAAACCTAAATATCATAAAAAGACAAATCATCATGGTGCTGCCCACATAGCTTGTGCAGACAGACATGGAAAAAAAAGCTGTAGACAGGACCACCCACTAAAAGATGCCTGCAGAAAACTACAATGGGGGCAGAGAAACCAACAGCCATTCTGCACAAAGATAAAATGCTGTGTGGCCAGTCATTACAAGAAATTACTGAAAAGTGTCAGGAGTTGTTCCATGCCAAATTGCTACGCAAATCTGAAAAAAAGGACTACAATACATGCCTCGATATTAGTTTAGCCCAGAATTCAACTTTAATTGCACTTGCAGTGTAACTGTTTACTTCATGTAATGTCATCACTGCAAATGCCACCGCCTCACATCAATAAAAAAATGATTTGATAGTCAACATATATTTCAAAATACAAAACCAGGGACTTGCCTATGCTATGGATCCACCAAATCTAACCCTATATATGACAATATGTTAAGAGGCCACAACAACTTTTGACAATGCGCTGATGCAGAAGAGAACCACCATTTCAATTATTTTTTATAGTGACCATTCCTAGTTGCTAAAAGTAGGCCAGTGGAACACTTGCGGTATTAACATTAATCCTACTTTTTGTGTCAAAGTTATTTTCCATTATACCGGTGATGTTGGGTTAATATTGTGGATTAAGGGCTGTATATGTTGTTGGTGTTGAATGGCCCAATGGAGTTTTTTTTATATATTGTTTTTCACTGAACACCAATAAAAAATAATGTATTTCTTGTTGCCACTGCAACTATTGGAGGAAGGTATTTATTTCTGCAACTGCACACTCTAAAGGAAGGGGGATATTTATTGTTGCTATTTTACATATAAAAAAGGGAAGGGGTGTTTATGGTTGCCATTAAATACAAAAAAGTGGAAGGTAATAAATGCCATCAATCAACATTGATGAAAAAGGTATGGGGGTTTAATGCTGCTACACCAAGACCCCTTTCACACTGAGCCGCCCATAGCGTCGGTGGTAAAAAAAACGCTATAGGCGGATTTGCGGCGCATTTCGGCTGCTAGCGGGCGCATTTAACCCCCACTAGTGGCCGAGAAAGTTAAAACCGCCCACAATGCGCTGCTGACAATATAGCCACGGTGTCCCATTGATTTCAATGGGCATAAGTGGTGGAGGAGAGGTAAACATACTGCTCCAAAGATGCGGCTAGCAGGACTTTTTTTTACCATCGCAGAAGGCTATTTATCTTGGTTCTTTTCTTTTTTGGAAAACCGATCGCAAACAGTGAAGTTGGGACCTTTCACTTCTGAGAAACGCACAGAATCGTGCGGAGTCCCTCAAGGATCACCTCTGTCACCGGTGCGGTTTAACATCTATCTTCGTCTTCTTTTTGAGATTATCAACAGCCAAAAACTGCTTTACCACTCATATACAGATGACACGCAACTATTTCCGCATTGGCAACAAAAAGGATCACCACCTCAATCTAGAGAAATGTCTCTTTAATAGAGGACTGGATGACAAAGAGTTAGCTTAAACTCAACGGAGCGAAAACAGAACTTCTGTTTCACGCCAAGCGTAGGAATCAACCTGCAACAACATGGACACCCCCACCCTGGGCAAAATCATCACCCCTAGCGCCAGAGTCAAAAGTCTAGGGGTCATTTTTGACTCCTATATGACAATGGATGCACAAATAGGGTCAGTAGTCAGCGGATCTCACCATCTGCTGCACCTACTACGCAGACTTACTCCTTTCATCCCCAAAGAAGACTTAGCAGTCGTGGTGGGAGCAATTGTAAACTCCAGACTGGACTATGCAAATGCCCTTTACCTCTGACTCCCAAAGTACCAAATTGCTTGTCTGCAAGTCGTTCAAAATACGGCCGCCAGACTTGTGACTGGGAAAAAACCTTAGGAATCAATCTCACCTTCGCTGAGAACCCTTCATTGGTTGCCAGTAAAAGACAGAATTGCTTTTAAAGCTCTCTGTTTAACGCATAGATCTATCGCATAGATGTATCCATGGGAATGCTCCCCATTATTAATGCGAAAAAATAAAAGCTCACAATCCCAATCGCGTTCTGCGATCCACCAATCAAAACCTGCTCCAGTTTCTGAAAGCCAACTACAAGTCCAAAGGAGAAAGAAGATTCGCAATCCAAGGTCCCAGACTATGGAACGCTTTACCAACCAGCCTTCGGTTGGAGGAAAACCACTTCGCGTTCAGGAGAAAAGATCAAGACTCTTGATATCAAAGGAGACAGGAACAACAAGCGCCCAGAGGCGATTTAGTTTGCATGTGCCGCGCTATACAAGTTTTCATTCATTCACCATCCAACGCTGCAGTGTGAAAGCCCTCGCACTGGAGACAATAAAACAGCACTTTTAGGGCGGATTGCAGGCGCCATTTTTAACGCTAGAGCGCCTGTAATATGCCCTCAGTGTGAAAGGGGTCTTAAACTGATCGCCACTTCTCAGAAACTCTTGCATGGTTGTGTCGGTTGCCATCCAAAGCATGGGAGCTTCCTCAAACGATGTTATATAAATTGTGTTTTCTGCATTTTAATACACCAAAGCCTGATTGTTTACATTTTCCAATGGAAAACAAACAAACAAAAAAAAAAAAGTGGATGAACTATTTTCATATTTATGTGTCTGTTAACACGTTAAACATATTTTTTAAATGCAAGCAGCATGGAGACCTTTTTAGTTTTAAAATTCTATTTTGTATCCTTTTAATCACTACTAGATCTTGAAACTAGGGTTGTCCCGATACCGGTACCGGTATCGGTATCGGGACCGATACCGAGTATTTGCGGGAGTATTCGTACTCCCGCAAATACTGCCGATACCTAAATAGAATACTTTTTTTTTTTCAACGAGCAGGCTGCTGAGTGTTAGAACGGGACCTTAGAAGGGGTGGGGATTGGCGAGCGATCATCCTAATTGGTTGCGGCAACTTGCGGCAGTTTAGAAGGGGGTGGAGCGAGCGGCAGTGACATCCTAATTGGTTGCACTGGTACTGTATGGTTAACCTTGTTCCTCCTGGTAAAGCAGCATAATAGTGGCAGCTGGATAGAGCGGCGGCAAACAGGTATGTCTATGTGCCGTTTTGTGGACGTTTTACTCCCCTCGCTCGTGCATACTGGGGGCGGAGAGCAGCAGCAGCTGAGGGGTGGAGAGAGCGCCAAACAGCAGCCAATAGTTGTCTGTTTTCCTCCTCGCCTCGTGCTGCTAAAGTATGAGGGGAGGAGAGCGGGCGGAGAGAGGGAGGAGAGCAGGACAGGACAAACTTCATAGCAGCAGTCAGCCTTTGCCAGCCCTCGCCGAGCAAGTAAGATTAATATAGAATTGTAATGTAGACACTCGTCATACAAGAGTCATACAGTGATACTGATTGAATTATTGAATAGAATACCGAGTGTCTATGTCTAGTAAATTGTAATGCAGTAGTGCACACAGAGGCAAGCTATGTGTAGTTGGTTGCCTTGCCACTGCCAGAAGTTCTCAGTCAGTGCACTGCATTGCATGTTATTTCTTTCTGTGTCACTCAAAATGGAGTCACTTCCTAAAGTACAAGCTCTGTATTTTAAGTAATTTCTAAATAATTAAATATTAATGTTATTCATGTAAAAATAATTGATTGATTTATGTAAATTGTAAATAATTTGATTTTGTAATACTTTAGACTAGAGTTTACTTTAGATATTTTTTTTTTAAAGCAAAGTTCCGTTTTGATAAGCTCAGACAGCAAGCATGGCCCAGGGGGAGGGGGGGGGGGCTGCCTTTCTCTCATGAGTAAGAAGATAAGAATTAAGTTAACTCTTAAGGAGGAAAGTGCCACCCGCTGACAGTTATTCTGTATTACACGCACCTATAGTACCTAATTGAAGTTGAAATGCAATGTTAAAAAAGCAGCATTTTTTTTTTTTTTTTGCATTGACTCATTTCCAACTTGCAAAATAGTAACCCCAATGAAAGTTTTTTGACATCTGTAAAATAGCATTCTTCCCACCGACCACCAATGTAATGGGCATTCTTCCCACCCACCACCAATGTAATGGGCATTCTTCCCACCGATCACCAATGTAATGGGCATTCTTCCCACCGACCACCAATGTAATGGGCATTCTTCCCACCGACCACCAATGTAATGGGCATTCTTCCCACCGACCACCAATGTAATGGGCATTCTTCCCACCGACCACCAATGTAATGGGCATTCTTCCCACCGACCACCAATGTAATGGGCATTCTTCCTACTACTGAGTTACTGACCACCAATTATACTTCAAGTTCCCACCGACCACCAATGTAAGGGACATGGAGTCACTGTGGTGCCACTGCCATTTAATGAGGACTGGTTCTTTATGGACTATTTATCTGCGCAAATCTTCATCATATACTGTATGCATAATCTTTAATTTACTTGGCGCAGCTGTCCCCTTTTCCTGGAACCCAAAAAAGGCTTCTTATTCATGTTTCCGTTTTTTTTTTAAAAAGGCACCGCAGTGATTAAATAAAATTACTACCACCAAAATAAGCTCTTTTTGTGTGGAAAAAAATGATTAAAAAAAAGAGCATGGTGTAGCATTGCGCAAATGTCACTCAAAGTGTGACAGCGCTGAAAGCTGAAAATTGGCCTGGGCAGGAAGGGGTGAAAGTGCCACTGCCTGATATAAAAGTAGTTAAACAATGGACGCTTAATTTTTTATTTTGCTTTTTTCACCCAAGGTCGTGCAAATTATCAACACCTTTCTTCAGTGCACACCGCACAGAGACACCAGCAGAATGTCAGCTGTGTGGAAGTATTTTAAAATTTACGACCAGAACCCAAGGATGGCAGACTGTAAACTTTGCTCTGCCCAATTATGTAGAGGAGGTACAAAAATCAGCTCTTACAATACAAGTAATCTGATAAAGCATTTGAAAATAAAAACATAAAGCTGAGCATGCAGAGTTTACCGCCAGCACTAGCAGTGGCCCTCAGCAGCCAACCTTGCAACAAACTATTGCCAGAAGAGAAAAGCTGTCGAGAGACAACCCCAGAGCTGTAAAGATAACAGATGCCCTCACCCAATTTATTATTCTGAATGATCAACCTCTTTCAGTTGTTGAGAACATGGCTTTTCAGCGATTTGTTAATGTGTTAGAGCCAAAGTATGACATTCCCAGTCGCCACTACATAACGGACGTCATCTTACCAAAGATCCATGGTGCGGTTAAGAAGCACATTACCATCATGTTGCAGAAGGACATAAAGGCAATTAGCTTCACAACAGACATCTGGAGCAGCAGTGTGAGTCCACTGTCTCTCATCAGTTTAACGGCGCAGTGGATAGACAGCGAATTCTCTCTGCACCAGGTCATGCTCCATGCTACAAAATTTGAAGGCTCCCACACCGGTCAAGCAATTGCCAACATATTTGAGGAAATGCTTCAGACTTGGGCCATTCCAAAAAGTTTGGTTCATGTTGTGGTCTGGGACAATGCCAAAAACATGATAAAGGGAATGGAAGATGCTGGACTTCCCAGTATTTCATGTGTTGCGCACACATTGCAGCTTGCCGTCACAGAGGGACTGTTGTCACAGCGCAGCATTGCAGATGCTGTGGGAGTCGGGCGCAGAATAATTGGCCACTTCAAGCATTCTACTCTCGCATACTCTCGGCTGCAGGATATCCAGAAAGACCTTGGTCAGGCAGTAAGAAGACTCCAGCAAGACGTGCAAACTCGTTGGAACAGCACATTTTACATGCTGAAGTCTCTATTTGAGCAGAAACGTGCCCTTGGAATCTACTCATCTGAACATGAGCGCCCTGCCACCATTACTTCTAATGAGTGGAACCTGATAGAGAAGTTGCTCAATATATTGGCTCCATTTGAGGAGATGACCCGCCAAGTCAGTTGTTCTGATGCTTTTGCCTCTGATGTTATTCCTGCAGTAACAGTGCTCCAGAAAGTTTTAGCACAAGTGGATGATGACCAGGGCATCAAAACAATGAAGAGCACTTTGCTTGCTGCTTTGCAGAAGCGCTTCTCCGATACTGAGAGAAACCCCATTTACTGTATCGCAACTTTACTGGATCCAAGGTATAAAGATCGATTTTTCTGTAATCGAGACACTTTCAGGGAGGCAAAAGAAATGCTAATCCAGGAACTGCAAAACTTTTCTGAGGAGACATTAGTATCTGAGGAACATGAAGAACAAGCTTCCAAAAGACCTCACCGTGACCAGCCAGGTACCAGTCTGAAGAGTATATTTGCGGAAATTGCTGCTGGTGAAGGTTCATCTACATTGCAGAGCAGTGCTCCAAAAGCTGCTACTATACAGCTGGAAGCTTACCTGGGAGAGATCACCATACCTCAAGAAGATAAACCCCTGAAGTACTGGGCACTTCACAAAGTGAGGTTTCCAACTCTGGCCAAAGTGGCCCAAAAATTTATTTCTGCCCCATGCAGTAGCATGGAAAGTTAAAGACTGTTCAGCTTAGCATCCAACGTGCTTACCGATAGTAGAAACAGGCTAATTGCTGAACATGCAGAAATGCTTTTATTCCTTAAAAAGAACTTGCCACTAACTTTTGTCAAATAATTCTATTACCTGTCCTATATCTTGCCGTTAATCCATCCCATAATGTTTGTTCCCCATGTTAAACAATGCACTGTTACAGTTTTTGGCTGTTTTGCACTTGTGGTTGGGTTGCGTGATTTAACATGTGTTAGTTATTGTTGTTATAATATATTTTTTGGATTTATCAACCTGTTCTGTGAAAATGCTTTGAGTTTTCTACTACTGTGTGACAAGCAAATAAAACATTTTTATTGTTTTATAATGTCTTGAGTTACAGTTCTTCATAATTCTAAAGAAAATATCCTTAGTCTGTATTGTGGTTTGAAAACTGTCACATGACATTTAAAAAAAGTATCGGTATTCGGTATCGGTGACTACTTGAAAAAAAGTATCCGTACTTGTACTCGGACCTAAAAAAGTGGTATCGGGACAACCCTACTTGAAACTCACCAGCTAATCACTACAGCTTCACAGAGGAGATAATGTATGGAAACCTCTTAAATTGTTTCTGTTCTGGATCGAATGATTACGGGTTAGAACTTTAGGTAGATTTTTATTGCTTACTTGTAAGGTAAATTCACTCTATATTCCAGTCATTGTTATAACTGTCAGTAAGGAAAAATACAAAAGTTTTTTTTTTACCAGAACAGGAATAGAGGTGAAATCTTTCAATAGGGAAAATGAAGGCCTCATGCACACAGGCTGTGAGACTGGGAAAAAAAAAAAGTACTAGAAATCATGCATTAGCTTAGTCCCATTGTTAACGTATTTCTATGCTTACTTTCTCAACTGGGAGTACTTCCTTTGGGACTATTCCCAGAAGTGCAAATTTAGGGTCCCCTGCAACCTTTGTTTAAGCATAATGAATTTAAAGTTGTGAAAACCCTTTCCCAATAAGTCGGACACTGGGAGGGTAAGAGACCTTCGGTATGACATCCTGTGCCCAAATTCACTCATCTTTGTCCAATGATTATAAGTCCCTTTGCCAGGAAATACGTCTATTTCCCTGCATTCGGTCGCTAACTGTGGTCTGCAGGGCGGAGTAAAGGTATCCTAGTGACCACCTTTTCATATAGGATGTACATATAGCCCTGGACAAAATTGTGGAGGGATTATATTGCAGTCGGAAGATAGAAGCATGGCAATGTAGTGCATGGCATAATTGAAGGTATTGGTAAAAATTATTGTTGTATGCTTACAACAACCAAACCAAGCAACGACGACGACAAGATAACAAATTGTTCTGTGATATTTCAGGCTTTGTAAGCTTACCCTAGTATTTCTGAGGTGCAGAGTTTAAAGGAGGTCAAGGCACAGAATAGAGGCCCCATCCTAACCTGAAGCTCCTCCAGGGGTAGCACTAAACAAGCCTATACCACCTCTAGATAAGGTTTTTTTTAAGGAACAAAAATCCAGTTATCGATACTCCGCTCGTCTTGAATTGTATTGTACCTGTACCATCTATTTTGCAAAGCGCTACACAACCTGTTGCTATATAAATGCTATATAACACAGGGATGCTTGTTCTGGTAACAGCTAAAGCGTTTACCTCCATTTTGGAAAGACTTCCTCCTGTAATGTCAACAACACAGGAAATTAACCGTAATCTCCAAAATGGAACAAAGACAGCAGGGATTTTACCATTTCATAGCAGATTTCTTGATCCAAAATGAAAAATAAATGCTTTGGCTTTATACCAACATATAATATTGCAACTACGTAAATACAAAGGTTTCCCTTCAGTGCTTATAACAGAATAATGAAGGTTTACTACAACAAGCAGGATGGATACCTTTTTTGACTAGCTTCTGCGGTATTATAAATCACTGAGATCTGTCTCTTGTAATTTAGGATTACTCAGGGGGAGAAATGTCTGGCTAAGCATGGAAAACAGTAAATCACAATGATCATAAATCAAGTGTTTTTTTTTTTTTAAGAGAATAGCTTTACGAACATTAATTTAACTTTTCTCTTAATCAGATCTACAAATATTTTCAAAAATATTTTTAAATCCTTATAAAAATGTTCTACTCAGGAAATTCTGGGCCAAGAACCACTTTTTCTCAATAAAAAGGCAAAGAGCAAGGTGTAGAGGGCAGTAGGAGCAACCAATTAGAAGTAATATTTCAGTTAAAAGCGATTCATTCTCCACAGAGAAAAGGGAAGGGGGGCACTTAGCAGGGGTTTGACATCTGTCATCATGAATTGACAGTGTGCCATGTTCTTTTCACATTTCTCAAGCTTTATAGGACTTCACTCAGGCTAGAATTATCCATCCAACATTGAAGCTGCACCATCCTATTGACCTCACCAGGGAAGTATACAAACTAGAGGATGCAATCGGGCAGTAGATGCCAAGCAGTCTTTTAGTCGACTTGTAAGTATAGACTCCCTTTCCCCCCCATAAAGTTTCTCCCCTTCGAGGTATTAGATATTAACCAATACTATTTAACTATTTGTATTTGCAGTTTATTTCAGTACCCGACTCTTGAAAAATGGCATAAGCCATGAAACGCGTCAAGTTTCCATGGGGTGCTCAGCCATGTCTGGCTCATTACCGACTTACTGGCTCATATATTCCTCTATATATTCAGAGTTCATCTAGTACCATGTAATTAATAATGTGCATCTTCTCTTGTTTTTGTAGCAGCTCTGTTGCATAAGGTGTACTAATGTTATGACTATAAAATGTACTGTATTTGCTGGCGTATAAGACTACCTTTTACACTTAAAAAAACTGGCCAAAAAGAAGGGGTAGTCTTAAACGCCGGGTCAGCTGCTCGGATGCTTGCTGGATGTGCGGTAATACTGTATGTAGCTGAAGCTACATACAGTATATACCGATTAGCCAATCTGGTGAGCGATGTACTCAAATTAATACAGAGCCTGCTTGGATTCGAGTAACAACCCCTGCAAATCCAATCAGGCTACATACAGTAGCCTGCTCGGATTGGCTTTGAGAGTCAGAGAGGCATGGGCTGATGATGTTACAGCCTCTGCCAATCCAAGCAGGCTTTGTATTTATTAATAGAACACATTGCTTGCGGTGATTGGCTACAGCAAGAAGGAAGAAGAATATGGCTCCAGAATATGAAGTGTCGGAAGCCTAGGAAGGGGGGTCGTCTTATACGGTGAGTAGAGGCAAAAAAATCTTTAAAAAACTGTAAAATTAGGGGGTCGTCTTATACGCCCGGCCACCTCATACACCGGAAAATATGGTAATTGAATCAATGTATTTGCATTTGATTAATAAAACATTAATATACAAATTATCCATGCAATATCTGTAGCAGTCATGTACCTCATATAAAGTCCCACTAATTTTCTATAATATACAGTATGCATATACATATACACACACACACACACACACACACACACACACACATATATACATACACACTAGGGATTGAGGTTCTGTCACTTTGGTGTCTGGCATGTCATACCTCTTTTCCTTCAGGGGTTTGACATCCCGTCATGAACTGACAGCGTGCCCTGTGCTTAAAAGTATGCATTTGCCCATTTCTTAAGCTTTGTAGCACTTCGCTCAGCCTATAATTAGCCATTGAACATTTAAGCTGCACAATCTCATTGACCTCAAGGAATTATTTGAACTAGAGGATGCAATTGGGCACTAGATGCCTTGCTTCTCCTTCCAGTGATAGCAATTATTGCTTTGGGTTACTGTGCTTGGTAACTTGCATGCATTGTTTATTGCCAGTGAAGTTTACAGTATTACCACCTAATGCTTTGTAAAATAAAATGTTAAAGCCCAAGTTTAGACCAAAAGCTTAACTTCAGGTTTGATAAAGGAAGAACAGTTTATACCTTGATAAGATTTTTTGGTCATCTTTGTGTCCCTACTTGGGGGAGGCTCTAAAGGAAAACTCCTCAAAATGGGAACACCAACAGAAACCCATAGTCGATTGTGGAATGGTAAGAACATGCATTTTTATAGCACTTTTTGCTGCGAAAATGACAATGGTCCCAAAAATGTGTCAAAATTGTCCAATGTGTCCACCATAATTTCGCAGTCACGAAAAAAAAAAAAAACGCTGATCGCCGCCATTAGCAGTAAAAAATAATTAATAAAAATGCAATAAAACTATCCCCTATTTTGTAAATGCTATAAATTTTGCGCAAACCAAACGCTTAATGCCATTTTTTTTTACCAAATATAGGTAGAAGAATACGTATCAGCCTAAACTGAGGGAAAATTTTATATATTTTTGGGGAATATTTATTATAGCAAAAAGTAAAATATATTGATTTTTTTTCAAAATTGTCGCTTTATTTTTGTTTATAGCGCAAACAATAAAAAACAGAGGTGATCAAATACCACCAAAAGAAACCTCTATTTGTGGGAAAAAAAGGACGCCAATTTTGTTTGGGAGCCACGTCGCACGACCGCGCAATTGTCAGTTAAAGCGACGCAGTGCCAAATTGCAAAAAGGGGCCTGGTCCTTTACCTGCATTTTGGTCCGGGTCTTAAGTGGTTAAGACAATGGTTTCATTTTTGCCTGTGTTTACCTCTTTCACCGTAAACTATAACTTTATAAAAAAAAAAAAAAAAAAAAAAAAAAAAAACAGTTTACATACCCTTAAAGCCTTACAATGAACTTCTCCCATTTTCTCCCTTTCCGTTTGTTAAATTTACCATTAAAAGAGTTTTCTTATACTTAATATTTGCAAAATTATATCAGAGTAAAATTCAAGGCAAAAATCGAACTACACTTCAAAATGCTCCCTTTTCCCTTTCTAACACCTATTCTGAACTCCCTCCTCTCCCCTGCAGCTGGGGTAGAGCAGAGGATCAGGCAAGAAAAAGTTTTTTTTTGATTTCCCTCCGACCTAAATGGGCATTTAACCCTGGTAGTCAAAGGGCACCCCCACTGGAAAGGAGCATTTCACTTCTTTTCTGGAGGTCAAGCTTCATCTGAGTAGAAACTAATGTCACATGTAACTTGTGTCCACAGCGGCAAAAATTAAAGTACAGTTAAAAGTATTCTTGTAAAGAGAATGTGTAGCGCATGTTCTATACCCTTTAAGTATAAGAACCCAGTGTGTTACCCCACACACTACAACATGTTGCATTATAGGCAGCCTATTCATTTTGAACATTCTGCCAATATATCACAAATCTGTAAAAGCCCTTTTTTCTGGTGCACTGCATTGCCAAAGCATCGGGGTGTGCTTGCAAGGTGCAGTGGGATGCAGTTCAGAATGAATGAAGCCACAACGCACCACTGATCCTCCATGACCACAACATACAGATGTGAGGCTAGCCTAGATGCAGTCTAATGAGTGTAAATGACTATAAGGAGTGGCCCAGTGCAACAGATTTGGCCTTACACATTTATAGTGAAATATGAAAGATCTGTCAAATACAGTAATATGGCTAGGGAAAATTCCATGCACAAAAATGTTTTGCTGATGGAAAATAAATTGCCAGTCAAACTAAAGCAATAAAAAAAAGTATATTACTGCTAGATAATACATTCTTATTGTATATCCAGTTTGGAATTCATAATACCAAATGCTGAGCAGTGTTGCTATTTATTGTAGTCTGGAGACTAATCTCAGTTAATAGAATCAGGTAAATGACCACTTTAAAATTCATGAAGTGATGAATTTGATCTTGTCCTGGAATTTAACCCCTTAAGGACTGCCGCATGTACATTTACGTCGGCAGAATGGCACGTACAGGCACATTGGCGTACCTGTACGTCCCTGCCTAGACGTGGGTCGGGGGTCCTATTGGACCCCCCGGTACTTGTAGCGGTCCGGTTTGCTGTGGGAGCATTCCGGGATGAGGGGGCGGCTGTTCGTTTTTGTCCGCCCCTTCCGGATCGCTCCAAGCCAATGCGCGCACTCCCCCGCCCTCTGCCTGTGTAAACATGGGAAGGGGAAAGTGATGTATTTTCAACCGCCGCTGAGGAGAGAAGACATCACAAGTGAGTCTGCACCAACACTACACTAACAGTACACATAGGCACGTAAAACCCCCCGATCACCCCCCCCCCCCACCCCCCTGTCACACTGTCACTGAATGCAGTGATCATATATTTACTGATCACTGCATTCAGTGTGACAGACAGTGTTAGGTCCAGGGGAGCCCCTGTACCCCCCCTAAGGTTTAACCCCTTAATCACGGCCCTAGTTAACCCTTTCACCCCCTATTGCCAGTGTCACTAAGCGATCATTTTTCTGATCGCTGTATTGGTGTCACTGTTGCCGCTAGGTAGCTAGTTTTTTTTTTATTGTGATTTTTGTCTTACTAAAGACATGTGGCTGAATACATTTTGGCCTAAATGTTTGACTAAAATTTAGTTTATTCAATTTTTTTTATAACAAGTAAAAAAATATTTATTTTTTCAAAAATGTCGCTCTATTTTTGTATATAGCGCAAAAAATAAAAAAATCGCAGAGGTGATCAAATACCATCAAAAGAAAGCTATTTGTGGGGGAAAAAAAAAAGGACGCAAATTTTGTTTGGGCGCCACGTCGCACGACCACGCAATTGTCTGTTAAAGCGACGCAGTGCCGAATTGTAAAAACGCCTCTAGGCATTTAGCAGCATATTGGTCCGGTCCTTAAGTGGTTAAATGACCCATAAAACTGAAAAAGTAGGCCAAACCTGCCGAAGTAGGCCAATCCAGTCTTCAGGTTTGGCATGCCACGCACTTAGCTTGTTCTGCGAGTAGATTCTACATTTTACAGCACAAAGAATGGGCATGCAGTCTCTCAGATATCACATTGAAATTTCCCAATTCCACTTCATGGTTTAACCACAGCAAGACTGTTTATAAAAGCGAATGTAGAGTTTGATGACCACAGGCATCCTTAGCCACCCACACAGCTTACTTTATGATCATGCACGGAAATTAAAGGCATAGGTATGGAAAAGGGTGATGGACCGGTCATGACTGTATATTTGTGTATTGTTCCAGCATGTTGAGCGAACATGGAATGTCTAGCAGATATTGTGTTGGACAGTCCAACATGAACAGTGTCAATAGAGCTCATGCCAAACTTGCTAATTAAAAGAGAAGTGTGGGCTTTGCAAAAAAACACAACACCATAGTCGCCTCAGTGGATGCAGCATCAATCCAATACTGTATCTGTCCCCTGCCGCGTCTACATCAAGAACTGGGCGAAGACTTTTGAACACTCAGTTCTCCGTTTTCAGTGAGCAGAGGGCAAGTGACCATCAGTAACTGACATTCTGCTCTGCACCTCCAGCTCTCAATGAAGGAGTGCAGGGTTGTGGAAGGGGTGGAAGGGGCGAAAGAGGCTGGCTCAGGCATCTGGGTGGATCCTGACAAAGTTGGGATCTCTCCAGACCGACATCAGCCAACAGCAGAATTTAGCCTTCTGTTGACTAATTATGGGTCACAGGATTACAGAACAAAGTGCACTTCTGTGACAACAGGAGAAGGGCAAAAGAGCTTTGGCCCTTCTAGTTCAAAAGCGGAGGTCCACCAAGTTTTTTTTTTTTTTTAAGTCAGCAGCTACAAATACTGCACCTGTTGACTTAAAATATAGACACTTACCTGTCCAGCGCGTCCCCGCAATGTCGGCACCTGAAGCAGAGCCATTGCTTGACTTAAATTCCTGGTTCCCTATTACGCATGAGCGACTCATGATGCGCAATGCCACGGGTCCCTGTCTTCTTCTGGGACCCGTGTGTCTCCCAGAAGACAGCTGGGGGGGGCGTTGGAAGTGGCGTAGGCTCCCTCAGATAATGCGGGGGTCTATGCCCGTTAGTAGGTGCAAATATTCGTCTTAGACAGGTATCTGCACCCCCCTGCCCACTGAAAGGTGCCAAATGTGACACCAGAGGATGAATCCGGACAGTGGAGGTTCCATTTTTATGTGGACCTCTGCGTTAAGTAAAAATATTAAATAAATATGTAAAAAGGGCAGTAACTCATAGCAACCACATTTCAGTTTACTTAAAGAGAGTCGTCGAGAGTAATGGAAGCGGCCATTGCTAACCTCTCCTAAAAATAAAAGTTCCTTGGTTGCCTTCCTGATGCCTGGACCTCAATGATTTCTCACTTATTGACGCAAAACAAATAAAGAAGTCATTTTAACACTTGTGCGACACTCATTTGCTGCAAATTTGTTCCAGGTTTGTAAATAGACTTTACTTTACCTTGTCTATCTGAAATACTGAAGTCAGACAGACAACCATCTATGATTTACCTAAGAAAAGCAGCAATTGCAACCCCTATATTTCTTCCATGAAAGAGTCACATTAGAGGGGACTTTTACCCCAAAAATACAGTAAACCAAGTTGCATGCAGCTCTTTATGCTTATCAAACACAATAGACACTTTTGTAGAAATACTTTACACTTTGTAAACTTAAGCAAGCCATATATTAAGCAATTTTTTTTGTTTTTGGCCCCAGGTTGAAGGAAAGAAAATTGCTTGATTCCCCAATCAACGCAGTCAGTGTTGAAGGAATCCCTCCTGTAGTATTATTGTGTTCTGCTGGCGGGAGCCTTCTCTACTCGCAGAATGCAATGATCACTACTGGCAGCTATAGCCGCTGGCACCGATTAGGCGAAAAAACCCTTGTTGTACTGAAGTTGATCGATGGGGTGAATAATAAAAATTCTTATTTTCCTATGCGGGTGACCAAACTCTTCATTATACCCAATAGGATAGTTCTCATAGGGGCTGAAAAGTATATGCTAAAATGTGGCTAAGGCCACACATAGCTAGCCTATAAACATAAAACATGGGCTTGATTTATGAAAACTAGCACTACTCACTAAAGAAAACAAAAATTTAAAATGTAGCTGTGTGAAATGTCAAATTTTCTTTGAAGCTCAAATCCAAGCAAACTACCGTAACTATTTTGAATAGACTGTGGGAGATTTGGATATAATTGGTTTCATTGGTGTAAGCAAATAGAAAAATGAAAAGCAACAGCAAACCTTCCTTAAGTTATAAAACTATAAAACCCTTGTTCCAGCATTTAATTTTCATGTATTTAGCAACTGCAGTGGCTGAAGTTCAGCTTTGTCTGTCCTATCAGTGACCTGTGCTTTACCTAAAATACTCACATTAGTGCACATTTATTAATAAAACAGTTTTAAGTGTTCCAAATTTACATTCGGCTTATGGTCAAAAATTATCTATAAACATCAATATTTAAATAAGTAATCCAGTAAGACCACCAACGGAACATCCTGCTTCCAACACTATTGCCAAAAATGCAACATAGGTCAATATTCACATACCAAACAAATTCTGCCTGAGCTGTGCCTTCTTGTGTTCTGTATATATAATTAAAAGCATCTTTTAGTACAAAGTAGGATAAACGTACAATTTTGTTTCGTAGGAATGCACACTTTACTTATGCAAGTTTCGTTTCAGCCTGATTAAAAGCCCAGAATGAACCAAAATGTTTCACATGTGTAAACAGTCAGTGCAATATAAATATTTGTAATAAATAAGGCGAATACTTCATTTTTTCCCCCTTGGTTTTGGCTAGAACAGGGATGGGTTAAAATGTTAGGCATATTTTACTACTGTGTGCCCACTCACAAAATTTCCCATCACAGACTTTCCCTTGAATTCTTGCCTTGGTAACAATGGTAAAGTAGACCGGACAGATGGGTTGTCCCTCTGTCAGGTTACTTTGGGAGATTATCTGTTAGGGAAACTCACTGACGGACAACAGAGGCTCAACGCAGATTCTACCCATTACTCTCCAAAAATAAAACCAAGGCTTGGCCAAATTGTGCTCTAATGTTCTGAAGTATTTCACAGTAGTTTATTACATATCCAAGAAAACCTAAACCTTAATATGTACAGAGATGTTACAACGGCATATATTTGTATATATTCATGTTGTAGTTTCCAAAAACTTAAAGTGGTAGCAACCCGCAATTTTTTTCAAAGCCAAAAAGGGTGCTAGTATGCATTACACTTGCCTTAGAACAAAGCCCTCCAGTGGTACGCTGTCACCGCTGAAGGTGGTTCTATCTTCACCCGGTCTTCCTTCCAGGTTCAGGGAATCAGACTGTGAGGGGGCCGGAGCCGCGATAATGTCGCTTGAGGGCCAGAGCTGCCATTCACGGCACAGGACTGAAGAAATGCCACAGTATGCCGTTCCTCCTGAGCGAATGAGCCGGATGCATCAAAAGTAAAGATCTACTAAATGGTGCACGTTAATGAGATATTTACTGTACCTACAGGTAAAAGGCATGCATGGGAGTTTACTCCCACGTTAAAAAAAAAGTTGTTTGTTTATCTATAGTTGGTCACCCCCAACCTCCCGATAGTGCCAACTGGCTGCCTCCCAAGCTGTTTTTTGGCTATATTTTCTTTTGTCATAAACATGGAATAAGTTTGCTGTTCAGAATCCTAAAATTCACATGCTACTTATTTAGGGTCTAAAGATCTGCTTAACACCTAGTAGGTTATAATTTAAAAGAAACCTTCATAATTTTGTAATCGGACTATACCTAAATAATGTCCAACGCCTCAAATTGAATTATGTGGTCACAACAGCTTTTGCAAAAGGTTACTAAAAAGTAAAGCCATGCAGGTGCTAAATTGTCAATTTAGTGATTCATTTTTAAAGAGGAATAATAAAAAGAAGGATTTAGCAGCAAAAAAACAAGCCTTTGGAGATGGGGGATAACGGTTTCTTATACATGCCCCAGGTTTTTATTCTTATTGGTACTGTTATTTTGATGGGACTTTCCTGATTATTGGTCACAAACAAAAAATAAGAGACCAACACTAGGAGGATGTAAAAAAAAATGCTGGATGTGCAGATTTCAGTTCTCAAAATTCGGGGAAAAAAAAAAATCGGATAGCCTTCCCAAAATTGTTCAGTTTGAGATTTTGCTTTTCTGCAAACCAATATTAGTGTGCCAAGGAAGACAACAACAACAACAACATGCATTCTGGTAATCACAGAATAGATAGACTGCGAAGTCTTATGTAACGGTTACCACCGCTTACAACCTTCCATCCATCCCCGACAAGCTTATCTGACACACTCCGACAATATTGCATACATGATCCATATCCTTTCCCAGAATAAGACGAGACAGCGCTCCGTTCTTGCTTCCAAAGATATGACAATTTATTAGTATTTTCTCAGCTTCTTATATCCAGTACAGCATAATACAGTTAATCACAGGACAATGCAATCTCCACCCCCCTATTCACTCACTGAGGATAATTCTTTAATTGGTAGCTAGACATGACGGCACCGTATTATCAATAGGGTTCAATTAACCCTGAATAGTAACACAGACATCTTTATCACACAATGTCAGTGAGAGTGGGTGTCTTTACATTGAATAGCCAACACCTTAGGATATTTCAATAGCCTATTATACAAAAGGTATGACTCACTGGCTGACCTGGTCAGGTCATCATGACTCCTTGTGATATCTCAGTCCTGCAATATGAAGTATTATTAATGTCCCATCTCATGTAATATGAATTATGATTCACTATTAGCCACCCTATACCCAAAAGGGCACAGGGTGGATTTCGACCCAAGAGTTTTTGGTGCTGCTGGCACAAGAGTATCTCTCATCCTTCCAACGTCTCTGGGTGTCACGGGCCATTCTGTTACATCTCTCCCCTTTCGGTGGGAGACGGACACAGGAGGGAACCCCAAACGGGTTGACTCCGAAGTCCGTCAGTAGTTCCAGTCCTCCAATGCTGGTATCCATACTGTACCCCAAATAAATGGCTCCAAACTGAGTATTACTCACCCCGCCAACCTCTGCCTCTCTCAGAGAACACGCCTGCCGCTGGGGAGAAGGCAGGGTGGCTGGGCTCAGTCCATCATGCTGTTGGGGGTCTGGGCCAACTGCCCTCCCTTCCTGGGGTATACCAGTGGAGACTAAAGTCCCATCCACTGGTGCTTGGTGAAAACCCCCCGGTGCTTGCAAAGCAAAGCCGACATCCTCCTGTCCCAGTCCTGTGCCATTTTCTGGGGTGGTGCCAGTGGAGACTGAAGTCCCATCCACTACCCCAGGGTCCCCCTCTTCTGCTAGTTGGGAGCAAAGGCCTGGGGCACCCTGCTCTGTTGCCAGTGATTCAGCGGGGGGTAAAAGCTTTACCACCTCAGCTTGTTGTTGGAGAGAGGGGCCAACCGCCCCGGCTCTCTGGAACTCCACACCATCCGCTTCGGCTTTAGGGATGAAAATCTCCATATTTTCCACTGCCGAATTATCAGCCAGGAGTTCACAGTTGTCATCTGAACTTTCCTCATAGTCCCAGGCAGTGGGAGCCCCACCCTGCTGCTGAGCCGAGTCTAGCAGCTGTCTGTAGGCGACCTCCAGCTCCCATTCCCGAATGGCCAGAAATTCCAAATCTTCCTGTGACCAGTGGCCTCCCGAGATATTTAATTTCTCCTCTCTGTGCTCCATTATGTCCTCCAAGCGCCACTCCCGATCATCCCCAAAGTCGGGATCACTGGACATCCTCCAATATAATAATCCCAGGCCATCATAGTCATAGCCTTCTGTGGGGCTGTCATCTGCTGGCTACGGGCACTCTTGGGCTACATACCACCGGAGGGCTCTGTAGCTCTCATCCAGCTGCATCTCTGCCCGGATCAGCCTGCTCAACTCGGCTGCCCACTCCTGCTTCGGTTGTTTCCCCAACAACAGCATTCGTACGTCATACTGCGGCCAGTACCTTGCATAGATGGAGGGCAGGACTTTTCCTTGGTGTTGCTGCTCCAGAGCTAACGCTTCTTTCCAGAGTTGGCACCGAATCACATCCGACCATCCCAACAGGACCTCCTCTGATACTGGTCCTCTATGCTGTATCCGCATCTCTTGTAACCTCCTTTGGAATTCCTCTTCCATGGAGACTGGTATCTGCACCTCTCCTTTCTCTTCAGCTGCTGCAGCACCTCTTCGCTGTCGCAAGGTGGCATTCAGAGCCGCAATAACTCGGTCCCTGATCTCCGGTGGAGGGTTAGGACCATAATGTGCCAGTCTTAGGTTAACAGCCCGATCAAAACTTTCTTCCTCGGGTGTCCTGTCCGTTACGGCGGGCCTTTTAGCTCTATCCATTTCTACCAGTTCTGCGATAATGTCCCTTTTCTTACGCTTGCTGGCCGGTCTGCCCCGGCTCTCCAGTAAGTCCATGAGGGAAGAGAGCTTCATCCGTTCATACACCGTCTCCATTGTCATGTGTCCTTGTAGCCGTCCTTCTGAAGATGGAATCATCCCACTGCTGCCACCAATGTAACGGTTACCACCGCTTACAACCTTCCATCCATCCCCGACAAGCTTATCTGACACACTCCGACAATATTGCATACACGATCCATATCCTTTCCCAGAATAAGACGAGACAGCGCTCTGTTCTTGCTTCCAAAGATATGACAATTTATTAGTATTTTCTCAGCTTCTTATATCCAGTACAGCATAATACAGTTAATCACAGGACAATGCAATCTCCACCCCCCTATTCACTCACTGAGGATAATTCTTTAATTGGTAGCTAGACATGACGGCACCGTATTATCAATAGGGTTCAATTAACCCTGAATAGTAACACAGACATCTTTATCACACAATGGCAGTGAGAGTGGGTGTCTTTGAATAGCCAACACCTTAGGATATTTCAATAGCCTATTATACAAAAGGTATGACTCACTGGCTGACCTGGTCAGGTCATCATGACTCCTTGTGATATCTCAGTCCTGCAATATGAAGTATTATTAATGTCCCATCTCATGTAATATGAATTATGATTCACTATTAGCCACCCTATACCCAAAAGGGCACAGGGTGGATTTCGACCCAAGAGTTTTTGGTGCTGCTGGCACAAGAGTATCTCTCATCCTTCCAACGTCTCTGGGTCTCACGGGCCATTCTGTTACAATGTCCAACGCCTCAAATTGAATTATGTGGTCACAACAGCTTTTGCAAAAGGTTACTAAAAAGTAAAGCCATGCAGGTGCTAAATTGTCAATTTAGTGATTCATTTTTAAAGAGGAATAATAAAAAGAAGGATTTAGCAGCAAAAAAAACAAGCCTTTGGAGATGGGGGATAACGGTTTCTTATACATGCCCCAGGTTTTTATTCTTATTGGTACTTTTATTTTGATGGGACTTTCCTGATTATTGGTCACAAACAAAAAATAAGAGACCAACACTAGGAGGATGTAAAAAAAAATGCTGGATGTGCAGATTTCAGTTCTCAAAATTGGGGGGGGAAAAAATCGGATAGCCTTCCCAAAATTGTTCAGTTTGAGATTTTGCTTTTCTGCAAACCAATATTAGTGTGCCAAGGAAGACAACAACAACAACAACAACATGCATTCTGGTAACCACAGAATAGATAGACTGCGAAGTCTTAAAATCCAAAAACCCTTTTGTAAAATGAATACATGTCACATTTTTACTATTTTCTGAGGTATGTGCATCCCTTTTATCTTTAAGTGAGGACTTCACAGAGCCGATACTGATGTCACATTTCAGCTGGTGTGTTTCAACTTCCTGAAGAGCAGGGTTTAAAGTTCCTCCCCTGCTGACATAACATGTTTTGTTTGGAATAGCCAGATGGATTCTTATCCATGCAAGCCATTGTAATATGTGATCCATCTGTTTTTCATTAAACCCCACAAAAGTTATGTGTGTAGGCGTGATTGTCTCATTCCAAACATTTATTTACTTTCTTCAAGATTTGTTGTTCTGAGCAGATGTAATAAGGCCACAGTGCACTATATTTTTGTGAACAAAGAACTGAATTTCTACAACATAATATATATATATTTTTTTATCCATACATAGAAGAGCTAAAAAAAGGTAGGTTATGAACATAGGACTTGGGGCTGATTTAGTGCTGGTATAGATTAGTGAACCCTACTTGTGGCTGAGGGGGCCTGTAGGCGACCCTGAAATTCTTCTTGGTCCTTAACAAGTCGCGTATCTCTTTCCATTCCAATATTAATTATATAATGTTATTCCATTCTCTTCATTTTGTTGAGGGGGGGGGGGGGTAATGTGCATATGCGAGGGCCTTTAGAATTGAAGTTGCCTACTGATTGCATAGGAGAATACAGTTTACACACCAACTTTACTACTTTTAAGACCTATTTTGAGACATATTAGCAAACCAATTTGCAGACTGCACAATTGGATCATTATTGACTTATTGCTAAATTGCAGAATCACATGACCAGTCACACCATTTACAAATCACTGCAACTCTAGTTGCAGCAACTTTAACCCCTTGCCAACCAGCCGCTGTCATACTGTGGCAGGTCGACACGCTCCTGCGAGCCATCATAGCTGCAAGTTGGCTCCTTTAAGCAGGATAGAACGTGCACCCGCTGCACTATGGGGGTGTCTGACTGCCGGGCACGAGGCGCAGAACAGCGACGTGCGTTTAAACACACAAATCCCAGTTCTGTGAGAAGAGATTGTGAATTCCTACTAGCTGGGACCCACAATCTGTCATGTTCTATAGTCAGTCCTCTCCCACCACAGTTGGAACACACACTAGGGAACACAGTTAACCACATGATCTCCCTTTAGTGTTAACCTTTACCCTGCCAATGACATCTATACAATAATCAGTCCCTTTTTTTAGCATTGATCACGATATAATTGTCAATGGTCCCAAAAATGTGACAAAAGTGTCCCATCTGTCCACCATAATGTCGCTGTCCCAATAAAAAAAAAAAAAAGATTTGCAGATGACCGCCATTACTAGTAAATATAAAAATTACATAAATCTATCCCCTATTTTGTAGACGTTAAGTCACTCCTCTGACTGTTGTAATCCGGTCTGTAAATTTAAGCCTGTGAGATTACTCTGTATAACATGTTTTTACCCAGTTTACCGCAGTTAAAGCGGTGTTCCGGACAAAAAAAATAAAAATCAATTAAAAGCCTGCAGCTGCTGGCTTTTAATAAATGGACACTTGCCTGTCCTGAAGTCCCTCGATGTCGGAATGGCAGCTGAGGTTTCCATCAGCTGTTGGGTGCTGCTGCTGCCGCCATTGTGGGCAAGGGAGCCCGGCAGTTTAGCCTTTCGGCTTCATGCCAGAAACCCTACTGCACATGCACAAGGCCCTGCTTCTCTCTTCTATTGTCCTTGTGGCAGGGGGAGGAGGCGGCTGCCCCACGGCGACGTCACAGGCCGCGGCCCGGACCCCTGAAAGTGGGAAAGGATACCCATCAAAGAAAGGTGGCAATTCTGGCACCAGAGGGGGCAGGAATCAGATGAGTGGAAGTTCCACCTTGGGGTGGAACTCTGCTTTAAGGGCAGCATCCCAAATATATGTTAAAAGGAGCCTGGAGTGCCACCAGCTGGATGAAATGATAATGGTACATGTGCAGCATTTCATCTTTATCTGACTTACAGAAACAAAATGTTTTTTTTTTTCATTTTTTTTTACCTCTCCTATAGCAAAGGAAAGTAAAAAGTTCAAGCATTAGGGAATAAGATAATACCCAGTACTACTAATTAGTTTGCAGGTTCCCCCGAAGCTGCACCAAGGTTGCAAAGGCAAGGTAGAAATCACTGACCGCTGTTAAAAAAAAAAAAAAAACACACGACGACTAAAAATTATGAACTTTCAGCAAATATTTTGGCCTCATTCTTGGTTGATCTGAAGGAAAGTTACCACCACCACCACCACCTATAAATAACAGGCTTTGTTCTGCAATCAATATGGTTATTAAATTATATAGTTATGTAAACCACACATTCTTGTTTTGTGATGCGGAAGAAGGAACAATCCATTGAAAAACAAGGTTTGCAGCAATTCCTTTCAAATTATAATTTAACCAGTCTGTGTATATGTTGGCATCTGCAACAATCGACTATACAAGGAAAAATAGATGCGGCCAACTAAAATCATATTCTCACTGGATTTGGAATTCTGTTTAAAAATGAAAAGTCAAAGTATAAGCCTATTACCTAAAGAGCACAGAGTTCCTGGTCTGTTGAAAAGTATTAAAGATGCCATATAACCCAAGTCCTATCTTATTCAAGCTTCCAAACTCCACCAATATCATCACATAAAACTACCATTAACACACATACTCTTGTACTGTATGTCACTGAATAAGCATTAGTGATATAGAGGTCTATTTTTGCATGCAAAAAATATATAAACCTCTTTTTTTGGGGGGGGGGGGGAGAAGGTTATGACAAATGGCCCTCCCCACACCGGACACTGCACCAAAACTATAGGTGAATAAGAGAACCAAAATCTTCATTAGGTCTCTTTTACATCAGCGGACCACCAATGTGTTCTCTACAGGGCGTCTGATGTCAACAGACATGTGTCCCGTCACCCGCTGGTATCCGATCTGATAAAAAACAGACGTTGGATACGTTTGTCATCCGTCAGGCAGATCAGAAGGAAAAGGACATGCAGTCTGTTTGCATCCGAACGCCCCATATAGAACAGTGGGCTGTGCTTGCTCTGTCATCCACCTGCTCAACAGGGATCAGCGGAGAGATCCCCCATGGAGCAGGCGAAAATGCTTGGATAGTTTCCGCTCATGTGAATGGGGCCTTAAGTGGTAGAATGTAAATGGGATTCAAGTTCAGTCAACAGCCTCAGCGCCAATTCCGGGGGAATTTTGATTTCCCCTAGTCATCTCAAATAAAAATAAAAATAAATCAGTTTGTTGGACTTTTGGGGAAGAAATAAACATCTTTTTAATTTTTATGTGTGCCCCACACACATTGAAGATTTACTGACACCTTATACTCTAAAACTGAGGACGCAAGATGCAAATCTTATTTAAAGCAGACCTTCAGTCATTTTTTCAACTTTCCATCTATTAAATCTTCTGACCTTACTGTTTTAACTTAGGATAGGAAAAAAAAAGTTCTGCCAGTAAATGCCTTATAACGTCCACTTCCTGTTTGTCTTGTAAAAAGCCTAGGCTTATGACATTAGGTACGGTGCTCTCTCTCATGAGAGTTTGCCAGAAAGGGAGGGGGGCGAGTCATAAGAGGGCCAATCTCCAGGAAGTGAACAAGCAGCAGCTTCAACTGCCAACAGTTAAAATGGATGTAGCCCAACTCAGTGGAGTGAGATATCTGCAGCATATCTGGCAAGTACAAAAATCACAGTATATATATAAAATATGCAAAGTGGTTGGCGGGAAGCTTCAGAATGGCAAAAAAATATTGCAAATTATGTGAGCAGACTGCAGTTTCTCTTTAAGCAGAAGCCATCTTGAAAACCACAGCAGCTATTTGAGGAAAATCTGGTAATCATATCGGAAAGGGTAATTCTATTGTATTTACTTTACCTTATATTTGTTTTATTTAAACATTTTGATTTATTGATTATAGCAATATGTCTCTCCAGTTGATAACTACCTTGTAGATTTTTTATTAAAGCTTAATTTATTTTTTTACATTATAATTTTTGTACTCTGTTAAACCTAATAGGCATCCATTTTATTTCACATTGTTGATCACTTACTTACCTGCAGTATAGTTACGGTTGAATTTGTAAAATACAGAGCATTAAAATTCACACTATTCTTATTATCTGCATTTGTGTTGATTAAAATGACATTTAAATTTTGTGATTTACATAGACAATCATATGCAGAGCTCAGGCGCCATCTAGCATGCTTTTTTGGTATTGCTTCAGTTCCATTTCATGCATTGTGTGTAGCCCAGGAAGTAGTTTGTACGCAAGGTATTCTGGGTAGAATTTTCACAGAAAGGCACGTTTTAAGAAAACACTGCAGGGAGCAGTACATGTCTTGCTCAATCCATCGCCATCTCCCCCCCTAGAGAACTTAAAAAGTATGTTTTTACTATCTCACCGTGTATTGTATATTGTCGTTTCTGCTATGTATGCTGTATTGTATGCAATAGTGTACTTATTGAGGTCTATTTCTGTTCTTTTGTAGTTTTACCTAGCTTGTGCTAATTAACTGAGATCAAAGAAATATGGTATCTGAAGTTTATGGTAGGGTTGTCCCAATACCGATACTACCGATACCGAGTATTTGCGGGAGTACTTGTACTCCCGCAAATACCCCCGATACCTAAATAGAATACTCCCCGCCGCCGCATACCACCGCGTTAATACCCGTGCAATACAGCGCGCATTACAAGCTTTCGCGCCATGTATAGACACTCCCCTTCTCGGGATTGGACGGATCTGTCTAATCCCGAGAAGGGGAGTGTCTATACATGGCGAGGCGGGCATTACAAGTATACAAACAAAAGCTTGTAATGCGTGATGTATTGCACGGGGATTAACCCGGCAGCAGCGGCATCTACTACAGGTATGGGGGACAGGACATGGCTGCAATATGTGGGGGGACATGGCTGCAATATGTGGGGGGACATGGCTGCAATATGTGGGGGGACATGGCTGCAATATGTGGGGGGACATGGCTGCAATATGTGGGGGGACACATTTAAAAAAAGTATCGGTATTGGCGAGTACATGAAAAAAAGTATCGGTACTTGTACTCGGTCCTAAAAAAGTGGTATCGGGACAACCCTAGTTTATGGGATAAGAAGGTTTAGCTGAATGTCCTTGAGACAGAACAGTAAACCCCACACCAGATCACATCGTTCAATTTAGATGAATGCTCTTCGTAACCACAGCAGCAAAGCAGACTATTGCGACAGCATGAAAATCCGTCTCACTATGTATTTTATCAGACAAAAACAGAATTATTCAATCTATGATTCATGCAAAAACAGAGGCAATCTTTCTTGACAATATATCCAAATACGAAGCCTTGTGGAGACCGTGGTTTGAGCATTTCCTACCTCCGGGTTTTGATAAAACATTGTTGTCTCTATGAGGAAGTTTGCTCTATAAATATCCTTTGGAAATATTCCTCATTCTCCACTCCAATGTTCCCTTACCTCAAACTGGTTTGGTTTTACCTTCTTTTTCTTACAAACAAGTTTAACCAATAAAAACAATGGATATCTGAGATATTTAGGAGTATAACTTAATCTCCAGATAATGCCAATTAGCAGAAACTTGGCCCTGGAATAGTTCAGTTATTTCTCCTGACTATTTTAGGTTATTTTGACCCGCTATATCGAGCAAACCGCCCTCCTCTTCCATTTTCGCTGTTATTGATGGCTAGAATAAGATCACTAAATTGTGATAACTGAAATGTTACACTAAGGAATACTCCTTACATTTGGTTCTATATACTTCATGAGCGAAGCATAGTTAGAACTGCTTTTTTGCATTTTATTTTCATGGTTTTGTACCAATATGAATGGTATTATTCTTATGACCTTTGTTATGCTTTATGAAAACATAATAAAATATTCAAACAGAAATACAGACGTTCTGGCTAATCGTAATATATACAGTAGAACCTCCGAGTAACGTGGTTAATGAGCGTTAATACAAGCACTGTTTTTTTTTTAAAATCCCAACTGTCTGCGAGTGTTGTCTCGCGAAACGAGCAGGATTCAAGCCAAAGCGGCGCGCAGCATTGCATTTGGTTTGAGGTGGGGAGGCACAGGAGCCGAGCCAATCGGCGCTGTTTGGAAATGATCGGAAAGACTCAGAAATACGCAGTTCCTGAGCCCTTCCAAGCTTTGCCGAGCTGTCCTCGGGCCCTTTCGTGTGTTCCCGAGGCTCTTCGGCACCCCCCCCCACCTCTGGCCGCATGCGGGATTGCATGCCATTGAAGTCAACGTGGAACAAATTATTTTCGCTTTCATTGACTTCAATAGGGAAACTCGCTTTAATATGCAAATACTTTGGATTAAGAGCATTCTCCTGGAACGGATTATGCTCATAAACCGAGGTTCCACTGTACACGGTTATTGACTCTACAGGGAAGTTTTATCATTTAAAAAGTTCAACACTCCCATTAGCAGGTGTTTTAATTGGTTTTCTTATTTTGTGTAGAATTTGTTTCCGTCAACCAATAAAGGGATAGAGAGTATAGATAGAGCATATAGAATGAGGATAAAGGATACATATCAATTTTGTATGAATACATGTTTGGTGAATAAAAGAATATTTTTAGTTCCTGTATCTTAATATCGTTTTAAAATTACAGATTCATAATCATCATGCAGAAAAATTCTCATAATCACAACATTTTTTAAAGAAGGTTTAAGCCCACCCAGTCACGTTTACAATGCAATAAGGTCCATTCAGAACATTCAAAACCAACACTAAATAGAGCGCAAATGCAAATTTCTCAGTCTAAAATTTGAGCTTGTGAACATTCCTAAATGTCTAGTGTATAAGGTACATAGAAGTCTATGGGATGCATTTAGATCCGTTTAACAATGTTTGCCTTGTGGACCTGAATGGTGTATTTTGATACTAGTGTACATGAGGCCTCAGCGGGATGCCTTTGGGGGTTAATGCTGACCTTCTGTTCATACAATGTATGAACAGAAGATCTGTGATTTCCCCCCTAGTCAGTCCACCCCCCATAGAGTTAGAACACACCCAGAAACATACTTAACCCCTTCCCCACCCCCTAGTGTTAACCCCTTCACTTCCAATGGCATTTTAATAGTAATCCAATGCATTTTTATAGCACTGATCGCTATAAAATGCCAATGGTCCCAAAAATGTGTCCAAAGTGTCCAAAGTGTCCAAAGTGTCCAAAGTGTCCAAAGTGTCCAAAGTGTCCAAAGTGTCCAAAGTGTCCAAAGTGTCCAAAGTGTCCAAAGTGTCCAAAGTGTCCAAAGTGTCCAAAGTGTCCAAAGTGTCCAAAGTGTCCAAAGTGTCCAAAGTGTCCAAAGTGTCCAAAGTGTCCAAAGTGTCCAAAGTGTCCAAAGTGTCCAAAGTGTCCAAAGTGTCCAAAGTGTCCAAAGTTACTAGTAAAAAAAAAAATATTAATAAAAATGCCATAAAACTACCCCCTATTTTGTAAAGGCTATAATTTTTGCGCAAACCAATCAATAAATGCCAATTGCGATTTTTTTACGAAAAATATGTAGAATGCGTTTCGGCCTAAACTGAGGAAAAAAAAGTATTTTTTTTTAATATTTTTTGGGGATATTTATTTTAGCAAAATGTAAAAAATATTGAATTTTTTTCAAAATTGTCGCTCTATTTTTTGTTATAGCGCAAAAAATAAAAACCGCAGAGATGAACAAATACCACTAAAAGAAAGCTCTATTTGTGGGAAAAAAAAGGACGCCAATTTTGTTTGGGAGCGACTGCGCAATTGTCAGTTAAAGCGACGCAGTGCCGAATCACAAAAAGTGCTCTGGTCATTGGGCAGCAATATGGTCCGGGAGTTAAGTGGTTAAACATATGATCTCTCCTAGCTCACATTGGAAAATATTCCACGCTATCATGTATATAAACATAGTATTGAATAAAAACGATATGAAAAGCGGTAGTAAACATGCAGTTTTTTTATCCTGCAAGGCAAAAAGGCATAATGAGCTAGTATGACCTGCATACTAGCTCATTATGAGCGACCTACCTTACAACAAGGCGTCCGGCGATCTGTCACACAGAGAGTGGACATTTTTCCTTGGCATGTCGTCCCGGTATCGCGGCTCCGGCGCGGTGTGTGGCCAGAGCCGCAATATTGTCACTCCCACGCAAGTGCGCGGGAGACTTCTTTCCGGCATCTGCCGGACTTTTCAGCCGGGAACTCGGAGCACATGTGCCGCTGAAGTCAGCGGCTGCATGCAAGGGGAATATCTCCTAAACCGTACAGGTTTAGGAGATATTCTTTTTACCTACAGGTAAGCCTTATTAGTGAAAAAAAAATGGTATAAAACCACTTTAACTCAATATCTTCCATTCATTCTTTGGTAATTTCAAAAGATCCGAGAACATTTTACTTACATTTTTTGAAGCAATAAAGCAGAACATCTGCTTTCCAGAAGGAAAAAATTTGAACTGTGATGTCAACTCACCAAAACATTACGTCATGACAGACTTTGTCTAGATAGAGTATGGTAAATGTTTACAAATGGATACACCTGTTCAAACTGGAATCTGTGCACTGTAAAGGCCTTAAAAAAAATGTTAGACCAATGAGAGTACTGATTTAGACCCAAACGGAATAGAAATGTTTACACAATGCAGTGAGGGTCATTCTAACGAGAAGGACACTGAAGGCATTAGGTTAATAAAAAGGAAGACTTTCTTTGCTAGAGTTTTTTTCACAAACGGTGTGCTGGTAGAACACAACAACAACAACAAAAAAGTCCTGCAAGCGGCATCTTCGAGGCGCTGTAGGAATGGGGTATAATCCCGCTCCTAAAACACCCCTGCCCATTAAAAACAATGGGCAGCACTGCCGAAGTGCCGGCAAGGTGCCACTGCAGCTGCGCTTTGCGGGTGTTTTTTACCCTTTTTTGGCCATTAGCAGGGGTTAAAAGCACTCTGGTGGCAGCCGAAAAGACGGTAAAGCGCTGCTAAAAATAGCGGCGCTTTACCCGCAACACCCCAGTGTGAAAGTAGCCTTATGATTTTGATAATTAGTTACTCATGCAACACTGTACCCAAGTAAAATTTTATGAGACAGATAGAGCTTTCTTTTGGTGGTTTTTAATTACTTTTTTTGCTACATAAACAAAAAAATAGCAAACATTTTTCAAAAAAAATGCTCATCTTCGATTAGAAAAGTTCGCAAATAAATGAGATTTATAAAATTAGGCCACAATGTATTCAGCTACATTTATATAGTAAACCTAACTCAAATCTGTGTGTATATTAGACTGTGTGAGAGGTAGAGAGTCTGCAAACTATGGTATAGAGAGTGATCATTAATCCCGATATGCCGACTGCCCATCTAATTTCGTAAGACCCTAAAATGCCAGGACAGTAGAAATACCACTCAAATTACCCCTTTTTGTAAAGTAGACTGTCCAATGTATTTGGAAAGAGGTATGTTGAGTATTTTGAAGTAATTTGTCACAATTTCTTGGGGAATAAGGAAATGTAAATATTTATTATATATATTAGGACAATGACCACAAACACACCTCCAGGCTGTGTAAGGGCTATTTGACCAAGAAAGAGAGTGATGGGGTGCTGCGCCAGATGACCTGGCCTCCACAGTCACCGGACCTGAACCCAATCGAGATGGTTTGGGGTGAGCTGGACCACAGAGTGAAGGCAAAAGTGCCAACAAGTGCTAAGCATCTCTGGGAACTCCTTCAGGACTGTTGGAAGACCATTTCAGGTGACTACCTCTTGAAGATCATCAAGAGAATGCCAAGAGTGCAAAGCAGTAATCAAAGCAAAAGGTGGCTACTTTGAAGAACCTAGAATATGACAAATTTACAGTTTCACACTTTTTTGTTATGTATATAATTCCACATGTGTTAATTCATAGTTTTGATGCCTTCAGTGTGAATCTACAATTTTCATAGTCATGAAAATAAAGAAAAATCTTTGAATGAGAAGGTGTGTCCAAACTTTTGG
Source organism: Rana kukunoris (assembly GCA_029574335.1). Lineage (NCBI taxonomy): Eukaryota > Metazoa > Chordata > Amphibia > Anura > Ranidae > Rana > Rana kukunoris. Next base: position 78,798,099 of record CM056056.1, read on the forward strand.
TCTGTAACACACACACACACACTCTTACATACTGTCAACAGACCAGTGCATACTGACATTGTACTATTCTGGAGATCGGACTTTGTTTTACGGTATGATTGCTTAGTACAGTGATGATCAATGTATAGGCAATCATTTCTATCTGTTTGACCCTGTAGCATGTGATCAATCACAGAGATCACAGTAGTAAGCAATGGTCTCATGAGTGAGAAACATTGATTACTATTTTTCATGCGATTGCTGTGATTGTGTCAGCAGTCACAGATCACACCACTGCATGGCCCCGAAGTTGTGAACAAGCAGAAGTGGGGGGACAAATCAATGCATCCTCCCAGATCAATGCTTGTCCCGGGTATCTGTGCAATGGCTGGGCAGGGGGTGGTTAAAATGTTTCTAAAGTTTATAAAAAGGTAAAGAATGCTGAAACCTTTTTACAACATGAGAGAAAAAAGGAGACAAAGAAAAGTGCAAAAAGGAGCCTAAAAAACACAACCCGTTGATTTCTTATAAGATTATATAATATTACACAAAATTTCATAATGATCCGACTAAAATAATGCAATCCTGATAGAGAAGAAAAGTTATAAAACTACTGTACATTGTCCTTAACATTTTTGAAGTAACAAAAACAGAACAAGCATGCACAGAGTCAGAAAATGAGACATCCTCATCAACATGCTTGTGTTGAGTTAGTAATTTCAAGCATTAAAGCGAGAGGGCAGTATAGTAGCATTTTCAGAGGAAAGGTCCACAATGGCTGCCTCCATGTTTCTCTAATGACAGCTTTCTGTTCTTGTGCATCCTTGAGCTGTATGCTCAAGTACAAAAGGCAGCCACCCTGCCCATCTGTAAATCTGTCAGTCACCTAAAAAAAAACACAATGTACTGCCAGTACCTTGTACAGAAACATTAAAAAAATTCAAAAAAGATTATGGATAAATATGGATAATATGCAGCCTGGGTACAGACTGCATGCACACAGCCATTAAAAATCCAGCAATACCACACTGGTGCTCCGCATTTTATGCTAGGATATTAGCATGTCCAGGTTCATGCTTGCATCATTTGGAAGAGAATTAACCACTTCAATACAGGGCATTTTCACTCTCTTCCTGCCCAGGCCAATTTTTAGCGCTTTGAATGACAATTGTGCAATCATGCAACGCTGTACCCATTTAAAATTGTTATTTTTTCCCCACAAATAGAGCTTTCTTTTGGTGGTGTTTGATCACCTTTATTTTTTGCGCTATAAACAAAAAAGTAACAAGTTTGAAAATAACACAATATTTTTTACTTTTTGCTGTAATATATATCCCATTTTTTTAAAACATATTTTTCCCCATTTTAGGCCAACATTTTATTTTTTTAACTAAAATTATGAAGAAGCATATATAATCACAATAAGCATATATTGATTGGTTTGCACAAAAGTTATAGAGTCTACAAAATAGGGGACAGATTTATGTTTTTTTGTTTTTTTTTTACCAGTAATGACGAACTGCGATTTTTGTGAATGACACTGCAGGTGACACATCGGACACTTGACACTATTTTAGGACCATTCACATTTATACAGCGATCAGTGCTAGAAAAATGCACCGATTACTGTACAAATGTCCCTGACAGAAAAGGGGTTAACACTAGGGGGCTATAAAGGAGTTCAATGCATTACCTAGGGAGGGATTGTAACTAAGGGGTGGGGACTCACAAGGGGAGGCGACCGATGGTGTGTTCCTCTGTACTAGGAACACACCATCGGTTTCCTCTCACCTGACAAGACGTGGATCTGTGTCTATACACAGAGATCTACGGTCCTGCTCTGTTATCGGGCCATGGCGGGTGCCCGGCAGACATTGCGGCCGCAGGACACGCGCCTCTGCTCCCGAGTGATGGAGCGAGCGTCCCCTAGACGGCCAGGAAGCCCAGGACGATATATGACACCCGCCAAGGATGGGAGACCCCTCCTGCGGTAGGGAAGCAGTTAAAGTCCTGGAATAAGAGCAGCGAAGGCCATTCATTGTAATGCCAGTGTCTCTCTTGCCTAATACAGCCGTGTACAGCCTCCCATTGACAAAAAATGACTATGGATTGTTGTACCCATTTATACAGCTGTGCTATTAGAAAACGCAGGTATAGCATATAATTGTATGTAAAAATTAGAAGGTTTAAATTTTTATTTATATTTTTTGCACACACCTATATGCTATACTCATATTTTTGATAGCATTGCTGTATACTCAAGTATAGCAGCGTACGTACAGTCATTCAGATCTATGGAAGTCAGTAGACTGCACCTGGGCTGCCTAGGTGGGGGAATGACGTATGTTACGAGGGGCTTCTTCGTCCATGTGCAAGCATCCTCCACCCAGTCACAGATGGATCAAAATTCAGCTGGTTCCGCAGGAACAAGCCAAATTTCGATCCGTCTATGGGCAGGCTGGCTGTTCTAAAGTCGATCCATTGATCAACTCCTGTACAACCATCCTGTCAGTACTCTTTTTGCCTGATCACTGCTGGTGGCTATAGTGCTCATCGGTGATCATTGTATTCTGCTGGTGGGTAAGGCTCCCCCCCAATGGCAAAACACAATAGTGCTGCGGGAGGGATCCTGCCATCAGCACTGACTGTGCTGATGGGGGAATCAAGCAATTTTCTTTTCTTCATCCCCTGGTTTTAGGTTTATTACCTAACCATCTGTCCAGATCTGAATGGTATTGCTGCATCTAAAGTAAGCAATTACTACATCTTTCATAATCATTTAAAAAAAAATCTGTCCAAGTAAAGATTATAAAGCATTCAGATATTGAAGAAGCGTTTATTAAGTGCAATATGTAGCAGTGATATGATCTGGTAATGGACATTAGCCTCTTCAAATGGAAAACAATGCCTGGTAGCTTGAATACAATTAGTTGAATTAATCCTCTGCTAAGAGGCTATGTAGACACACCAGCAGGACTATAATGGAATTTTTTCTCCATAGCTAATCCTCCGACACTGAATATCTATTCCGCTTGTTCAGTTGTCATGGAAAGCGCCATAAAAAAGTTAAATGCCAGAAATTTTAAAGCCCTCACTGTGTATTAACAAAGTCTGCCTAACAATTTATACCTTGGGAAAGAAAGACGAAGTGGCTCTATACGAGACTGCTAACAAAAGAACACAGGCTTCAATAAACCTGAGGTCCCAAATTCCATCACTGCCGAAGCAGGGTAGTGTTTAGCTGCACAGGACATTGCTATGGAGATGCAAACAAATGCATAAAGCACGCACATCATGGAGGAGATAACGATGCACCAATGTGGCCTGTTTTGTATTCAACCTGGACCTGAAATTGGATTAGAACAACCCCAACTATCCCGACAACCCAGCCCGGTTAAACTCAAAAAATTAAATAAAAATTCCAGCATAAAAAAGGTAAAAAAGGGCTCTCCTTGGTGGCCAGACAAATGTACAGGGGTGGGGGTAACCATTGTATTTCTGACCTATGGTGCATTGAATATGGATAGACTGGTTATAACCAGTTTATCTTTTCAGGTGCAATGGCTGCATCAGGAATTGAAATATTTTTGCAATATTTTGCACTTTACCACAGTTCTGCACCAAACGCAAAACATTTATGTGCACAGATTGCACCAATCTAACCTGGTAAAGATATGTAGTGGGGTTCTGCCATCATGGGACTATTACTAATAGCGATGCAGAATTGAATCCATACCGTTCAGGTTGTACTGTATATAAGTTTCTATTTGTTGGAGCAGTGCATTGTGGGACTAGTGGAATCAGGAGACATTGACTCCATTGACAATTGGTAGAGATAGACTGTTTCCCACAATGCCTCACCCTTTCTTAGCACCCGACGCCCCTGCACAGCCTTATGGGAAAGGTGACTTAAAGGCTGGGAGGGGTGGAATTTCTCTCGGGACCTGCACTCCTTCCTCTGCGGAGCTGTGTGTAGTGCATAGTGTAGTCTAGTATCCTCCGATTAGATAATTGGTGTATAGATATTAGTATGATGATTATAAATTATGTTCCACAGCAACTGACACCAGGCTCTCCAGAGAACGCATTTTTTTAATTAACTTCCAATAATGTGCAAAGTCCAAAGTCCACAGACAATATAAAAATCCAGCAGAGTAATTCAAAGTCTCATCCCAGACCTATGCCATATTTTTCAGTGACAAGATTTGCTGAATGCCAGCTTATCTGCCTCAAATGCTGGTCTCACACTGGAGGGGGGGGGGGTCAACCAAATGTTCCCATTGAATGACTACCCCCTCAAGTTTAATTACCATCAATAAATACTTCCTTATGTATGTAAGGAAGTACCAGGCCATCTCACACACCTAGGTAGTCTTAGATAAGATTTACACATCAAAGGGGGCTCTGTACCTTTTGATACGTGTCGTTTGGCCACAAGATTTGGTCAGCAAGCACCCTTTTGATGTGTAACTTGAATGCCTGTATGTAACACATAAATACCATGCCATACAAATAACACAATATTTGAAATACTTACACATCTATATTAATATTACAACACTGTGGAGAGCACTACAGGCAAGCTGTTAGGTCCGAAGCCTGGGCCCACCAGAAGACCAACCACCCAGAGAGAAGCAAGTTCAAGTGTGCCCAGCTCAAGTTCCAGGAGACCGGACGAGCGGATCGACTGCTGACCGGAGCTGCGGAAAGCAGGACATCAGAGGCCTAGTATTGTGTCGTGGCTGCGGAGCAGCTCATCTTTGGGGGAAGCTCAGGCAGACTAGGCCTGTTCGGGTGAGAGGACACTTGCCCAAGTTTCCATGCCCAACAACTTTGTCATCTACAGTGCCTCACATCTTAGTACGGGCACACTGTTTGCTGGTCCACTAAGGGATATCCGAAAGTCACGCTGGCCATATTGACTGTTGCTGACTGGAGGATTATGCTTATGTTAATCACACCTTAGACGAAGTTTAAAGACCCCTGTGGATTATAAATATATTTCAAAGTGCACCAATGAGCCTACAAATAGACTCCGTCGCTGAGGAACTTTTTTTTTTGACTCTTAGCAGGCCAGGCCTGATCAAGACCTTAGCAGAAGCACTTCAATGGGCTATCCATTAGGGGGAGCTCGCGAGCATAGGATATTTAAAGTTGATTATAGAGTTTAGTCTGTTGAAGTTTCTTCTGCTGTTTCGCTGACTCTAGCAAAGGGCTCTTTGCAGAGACAGATAGCTAGAATACTGTGTGTATAATTCATTGCTTGTTCTTTTCATTAATTCATAACAAGTAAAACTCTTCTTTTTGATTCAATTGCATTTACTGTGAGGTGCGTTTTCTTTTCTCTTGAAGTCTGCAATCAAAAGGCAAAAGGTAACAATAATATTGCATGTTATTTCTAGATGTTCTATTTGTGTATTACTGGAATCTTATAGCCACACGTGAGATTCGCAGTATATTTGCAACTTGCTGATGTGCCAAGGGTTCGGTTCGAGCCACTTAAAGGGGGTGAATATATTACTGAAAGTAGATCCCAAATCTAACCAGCGACTCCTGCAGGGGTAGCGCTGCAGATACTTGTGACGGTTGTCAACACAGTGTGATTAAATGTAATCTTGTATTCATATTTTAACCACTTGCGCTGCAGAAGACTTTACCCCCTACATGGCAAGGGCTTTGGTTGCTATTCAGCACTGTGCCAATTTAAATGGCAACTGCGTGGTCATGGAACACTGTAACCGCATGAAAAAAAAAAAAAAACTCAAAAAGAGCTTTTTAGTGGTATTTAATCAGCAACACGTTTTATTATTATATAAAAAAAAAAGGAAATTTTGAAAGAAAAACAAATATTTCAATATCAGATGAAAACAATAAAATAAAATTCTTCAGGTCAAAATGTATTCTGCTACATGTCCTTGTAAAAAAAATATATATATATATATATATACCAAAAAGTTCTTGATTGGTTTCTGCAAAAATTAGAGTTTACAAAAGATATTATATGATTTTTTTATTTCCAGCAATGGTGGTGATCAATGACTTATTTTAATTTTTAATGGGCAAGAGAGGTGTATAATAAAGAAAAAATTAAGAAAAAAGTCCATACATTTGGAGCAATTTAAGAAAATTCCTGCACCATCAATGAGAAATTCCCCTCATTCTATATGACAATGAGCTGGACTCAGATTTTCTAATGGTCACTAGATTGCTTTCAAACTATAGCCAATGTGCCCAGTGACAATCAACAAAACCGTGACCAACCCCAAAACAAGCAAAGATCCCAGGAGTTGAAAATCCACATACTGCACATACAATCCAATGATAGCGCCAAACAATCCAATGATAGCGCCAAACACCTAAGAGGCCAAAAGGTAAATGATAAAATTCAAAGCCAAATAAGGCCAATATGTTTCAGGGGCCAAGCACACTTCGCCTTCATCGGGGCTACAAAACTATTAGAAATTCTGTATATAGCCCCACAGAACAGACAGTGCACAGTCCACATGGGTTTTGCTGCTTAACTGCAGACAAGAAACAGGAGATTCATTGTACAGAGAAAAGACAGTTTAACAATAAATGCAGCCACAAACTTATAAACACTGCCATCTACTAGTCAATGTCATTGATGCACAAATAACATTTATTCCAGCAAATACAAATGGTTATAAATCTAACAGTTTAATGTCAAATACTATTATTTTTGTACACCTATGGGAGGGGGGATTACTGTTAGATGCAGATTCAGATAAACTTCACTAACAAATTGAAGCTGAACTCCAACGCATGCTTTATAAGCACTTACAGTAAACCACTTTTTTCCTTTTTTGATAAACAATTTTATCAACAAAAATTATCTGCTACGCTGTCTAAACAGCTTAGTCTGTTAAAGGAAGTTGAAAATTACCAAACTTACCGACTGGATCACAAGTTAAAAGACAAAAAAAAAAAAAAAACGAATGCAACCACCACATCAAATAATTGGTAGGCTGCAACAGAACACATTTTTGGATACAGTAAGGGATTATAACCACCGAAAGTTTTTTTTGCCATCTGTGTGTCATTGGGAAGCTTTACCTTGATTTCCTGTCCCAAAGCCAAAACATGAAGCGAGAGGAAATCCCTGCAAATTAAGGGAATCTCTTGGGGACCCCTGGGTCACCAGAACCCCGTTGGAAGATTTTCTATTTCTGGTAATCACAAACAAACTAATAGAGAGGGTGAATCTCCCTAATGAAAACAAAGACAGCAACAACAAAAAAAAAACTGACAGGTGTTTTTTAATCCATCACCCCTCTATCAAAAACTTAAAGTTTTGCTTTTAGTTATACTTTAATATATCACTTTAAAAAAGCTTGACAACTTGATTTAACAACTAAAGCCTATCCATTGCTTACTGTAATTTTGACCCGAGTTGCAGAAAAAAAACCAACATATGCATATTCTTATAACTGAATACATGAAGCCAACCACCTCTTGCCACACTATATTTTAATGACTGCTACAGCGCAGGCTTTAATTTACGGGAGTTTGTCAATAGATGGCCTCCCGGACATGGGCTGTATGCCCATGTCCCTGCAGGGTGCATGCGGCACGATCTGATCACTGAATCTATGAGACTCGGCTGATCCCTTACCATGTGATCAGCTGTTAGCCAATGACAGCTGATCACGTAATGTAAACAAAAGATCAGTAATCATCCTTCCCCCCCCCCCCCTCGCAAAAAAGAAAGCTGACCACCGGATTGTGTCAGAGGGACATCAGTCCCTTGCATAGAGAGCCGCTGCTGCCTTGTCTGTACCCACCAGTGCCATCTGCCCAGTGCCAGCCCATCAGGGCAGCCGCATCAGCGACCCATCAGAGAAGAAAAATTACTGTTTCAAAATTTTATAACAAACTCTGCAACTTTGTTTTTCAAAATGTTCGGTCTTTTTTATTGAACAAAAGAAAAAATAAATACCCCCGAAAGAGCGCTCTATTTGTGTGGAAAAAAAAATATAAAACTAATTTGGGTACAGTGTTACATGACCGCGCAATTGTCAGTCAAAGTGTGTCAGCGCTGAAAATTGGCCTGGGCAGGAGGAGCGTTTAAATGCCCAGTAGGCAAGTGGTTCAACTAAAGAAGGGGACATTCATGAACTCCCCCAACAGAACGAAATACATAATAAATATTTTTTGGTTTGAGCAAATCTGCCCCCATATTTAATCATCCATAAAGACCTCCTCATGGAGCACACAACTCTAGTTAGCTTGTGGTCCGGGGGAGGAAATTGAGATTTTGTTTCTCTCTGCTTGGATTAATTATTACACATATTAGTTTTCATGCGTTCTAGAAAACTGTTTTGATGCACCCACAAGGCAAAAAAATGACGAACGATAACAAATAGTTGTGCGTAATCCATATAGGCCCAGGAAGGAAGAGTGCTGAATACACATCTGCGTATATGGAAACACTTATGGAATCCAGCCTTTGGAAAATCAAATGAGGCTGCCATTGCTGCCAATACCTTTCAAAAATGCCAAATGCTAGTGGTTGGTCAGTCATGCCGATTCTTCAGAACAGCTTGAGTCACTGCCTTGAAATTAATGCAAGTACATATCAGAAGTCCTCCTCTCTATAACATGCTTATTTGTGGCTTGTGATGCCAAAATTATTGATGGTAAGTAGTAGTTTTAAAAGACGGCTCTTGTACTTGGTTTTATGAGTGGGTACATCACAGGAGCCAAAATGGCTGCCTTAAAGGGCATGGAGGAGCCTGTAAACTGACAGTGCATAGGTCTAAAATACCAATAGCTAGGCCTGAGCCCACTGACGCAATGTGCACTTACTGCCGCCTCCGGTTTAGTTTGCAAACATGGTCAATTTTAGCATCAGCTTAAAAGTAGCAAGGAGATGCAAGGGAGTGCAGTATACATGGATCGGGAGCTACCCTTCCCAGAAATGTGCTCACAGGTAAAGTCACAAAGTCTCCGAGTTTAGGGTTTGTTTTTTTTAATCTGCTGTAAACTACTCATAATTCTGGAATGTGTACTGAGCCTTCTACTTTAGCTGTGGAGAATATAATTTAGCAGATTTAAAAAAAAAAAAGCTTCTGTACACATCTTGCCCTGCAAACAGATTTCTGGAGCTTACATTCACCAGGACAGGACAAGTAAATGTACATTCCACTACAATGCCTTTTGGGGTTGAAAATAAATTGCTCTGAAACGTGGCAAATGATTCTGGAGCTGTAACCAAAAATAGCTGTATTTTATTCTTTTCAGCAGCAGAGCTGCCAAATTCAAGCCAGAACGCTGCCAAATGTAGAGGAAAATAAACACTAGTTAGAAGAAATCAGAAGTTGGAATGATTCAGGCCTAACCAAGAGATTTGTCTCATGGACAACATACAGTAAGTGTTTAAAATACAATTTTTCTCGTGACACTTCAGAAAAACAAAAAGCTCAAAGCCCAATTACTTTAATTTCTTCCATAGTAACACTAGTTCACAAACAAAAAAACAAAAAAAGACAGACATTCTCTAGATATTACAATAATATGTATAAAGAAAGCAAGCTTTAGAATTTGATGCATATGATTTGTAGTCAGGAGCTGGCTAAGACTGCCTGCGCTATCGGGGGACACTCTGCAGCACTTGCTATAGCTCTGTTTGTTTATTTTAGTGTTCAGCCTGAATCCCATGTTATATCCTGAAGGCAGAGTGGAGCAGAAAATCTTGGGATATGTAGTCCCTTAACCTGTAAAATGACATCGGCGGGTACCCTCCGTATCTCAGACTGGACGTCATGACGTCCTAGCCTTCACGAGCGGCTAGGGGGCGGGACCTAGCGTGGAGGCGGGACCCGGTGCGCATGCCCGGCACCCGCGATTTCCCGCAATCACGGCAGGACCATGGATCTGTGTGTGTAAACACACAGATCCATGTCCTGTCAGCGGTGAGGAGACTGATGTGTGTTCCCAGTACAGAGGAACACACATTGATCTCCTCCCCTTGTAATTCCCCCTTCCCTACAGTTAGAACACACTTTAGGGAACATATTTAACCCATTCAGCGCCCCCTAGTGTTAACCCCTTCCCTGCCAGTCACATTTACATGGTAATCAGTGCAGTTTTATAATACTAATCTCTGTGTAAATGTGAATGGTCCCAAAAACGTGTCAAAAGTGTCCGATGTGTCCGCCGCAATGTCATGGTCACAATAAAAAAAAAAAAAATTCTATTCCCAATTTTGTAGATGCTAGAACTCCGTGAAGCTCTCTACCCCCCCCCCCCCCCCCGTCCCCGTCCTTGAAGCTCTCCCCCCTCCATGCCGTCTTCTCCGTTCGCCCGTGCTGTTCTCCCCCCTCAATCTGTCAGGATGGAGAGCGGAGGTAGGAGCAGATTACCGACTCTGTCCATTCATATAACTGAGCATCGTCACCTGTGTTTACGATGCTTCAGTTTATGAATGGAGAGAAGCTTCTCTCCAATCATTTTAGCTGAGGCTGCCAAGAAAGGGACTGGGGAATCTATGTCCTTGGTCCCTTTTTCTGTCTTAAAGGGGAGATGTCAGAGGTCTGTTAAGACCCTTGATATCTCACTAAAGACCCCCAACAGGGCTGATTTAAAAAAAAATTGCAATAAATATATATTTTTAAATAAATTTAAATAAAATGTAAAAAAATAAAATAAAAAAGAAACACACACGACAATCCACCCCCCCTAAAAAAAAAAAAAAAAAAACACTGCCACATGACAAAAAAAAAAAAATATATCGGTAAAATCGGTATCGTCGAGCATCGGTACTTGGGTCTCAAAAAAGTGGTATCAGGACAACTCTAGCACAAACGATCAAATACGCTTATTGCGATTTATTTTTTTGCCAAAATAAGGTAGAATACGTATCGGTCTAAACTGCGGAATTTTTTTTTTTTTATTATATTTATTAAATCATTAAGTAAAATTGTCGCTCTTTTGTTTATAGCACACAAAATAAAATAAAAAACGCAGATGTGATCAAATGCCACCAAAATAAGCTCTATTTGTGGGGAAAAAAGGGCGTAAATTTTGTTTGGGAGCCATGTCACACGACCGCGCACTTGTCATTCAAAGTGCGACAGTGTTGAAAACCAAAAATGGGTCTGGGCAGGAAGGGGGTGGAAATGCCCTGTATGGAAGTGGTTAAACAAAATATACACTTGTATCTTACTGCCATGGACTATAACTACCAGCCAGCTGGCGAGGCAGAACATAATGCTCAGAGATGGAATATAAAGCATGTGTGGGGACAGGATCGCTCTATCTGCAAGCAGTGACCCAGACTGTAGCTTGTGATACAGAAAGTCATCGTGAGTAAGTACGGGTGCAACCACAGCCAGAAACTTCCAAAAGTTTGGTGGCAGCCTGGAGGCCGCCCTAATCACAGCCACACCAGATCCAGCTGGATGGTAGCATGGTGCAACACAGTCGAGTGCTGTCACTTGAGCCAGACTTTGCAGAAGGCTGCCTGCGAAGCTCTTATGCCACTCTTCAAAAGAAAAGGTCGCTGGGATTGGTTAACGGGCACTTGCCCATTCTCTTTACACCTAGGGACAGACACCGTGCTACACAATTTCATACTGAAAGAATCTAGTGTTTATCTTACTTGGCAGGCCACACTGTGCCCATCTTAACCACTTAAGACCCGGACACTTACGCTGCTAAATGACCCAAGGTGTTTTTACAATTCGGCGCTGCGTCGCTTTAACAGACAATTGCGCGGTCGTGCGACGTGGCTCCCAAACAAAATTTGCGTCCTTTTCTTCCCACAAATAGAGCTTTCTTTCGGTGGTATTTGATCGCCTCTGCGATTTTTATTTTTTGCGCTATAAACTAAAATAGAGCGACAATTTTGAAAAAAATCACTATTTTTTTTACTATTTGTTATAAAAAAAATCAAATAAACTAAATTTTAGTAAAACATTTAGGCCAAAATTTATTTAGCCACATGTCTTTAGTAAAAAAAAAAATCATAATAAAAAAAATAGCTACCTAGCGGGAACAGCGACACTAATACAGCGATCAGAAAAATGATCGCTTAGTGACGCTGGCAATAGGGAGTGAAAGGGTTAACTAGGGCGGTGATCAGGGGGTTAAAACTTTATTAGGGGGGGTGGGGGGGCTATCCTGAACCTAACACTAACTGTTTTTTACAGTGCCTGTCACACTGACACTAAATGCAGTGATTAAATCACTGCATTCAGTAACACTGTGACAGGGGGGTGGGGGGGGGGCGATCACAAGGGGTTAATATGCCTATGTGAGTGTGTGTCAGTGTTGTGTTGGTGCACACTTACTTGGCATGTCTTCTCTCATCAGCAGCGCTGGGAAACAGCGCTGCGATGAGAGAAATGATCATTTCCTCCTTCCTGTGTAAACACAGGAGGAGGAAGTGACAGACTGGGAGCGCGCTCCCATTGGCTGGGAGCGATCGCGGGGGGGGCGGAAAACACGGACATCCGCCCGCTCGTCGGCGATCGCTCCCAGAGACACGGGGACCGCCGCACGCCGCGGAGGGGGTCCCGATGGGACCCCCGAACCGCACTAAGGCGAGGACGTAAATTTACGCCCTTGTGCCTGTACGAGCCATGTTGTGGACGTACATAGGCGTGCGGGGGTCCTTAACTGGTTAAAGAGCTGGCTGAAGACTCAAGCCTTCGCTTCAAATGACTACAGAATAGGCGAGATATTGCACTTATAGTGCTGCTTTTTTCACATTGGCTGGTTATCGATCACATATAAAAAAAAAAAAGGGAGGCAGTGACATCAAGAAAGATTGTCATTTCATGCTATTACTAGAATATATAATTTCCCTCACTAATCCTCTTCCAAACCAAGCATCTGCATGGAAAAAAAATCCTTCCCAATTGTGGCTTGAACATCGTTAACCTAGCAAAAACATATTAAGCATGTTAAGCATATGAATACATTTTAGGGCCCTTTCACACTGGTGCTTTTTTCCCACGTTTTTGCGGTAAAAATAGCGCTATTGAAACGCCCCCCATGCCCCTCCATTGAAATGAATTAAAAACGCGGCAAAATCGCAGTGTTTTGCCGCGATTAAAATTACTGCAAAACACCGCGATTTTACCACGTTTTTTTAATTCATTTCAATAGAGAGGGGCATGGGGAGCGTTTTATGAGCGTTTTAATAGCGCTATTTTTACGGCAAAAACTCGGAAAAACGCACCAGTGTGAAAGGGCCCTAAGCGAAGAGTAAAACACCACTGAAACAAGGAAATAAAGAAAGATTTCCTAAAACAACTTAAAAGGAGGGTGAAGAGATTGTGCATGCAAGATTTTGGTAAAGAATTGACCTAATGGATGTATAATTAAAAGCCTTAAAAGGGGTTGTAAAGGTTTGTTTTTTATTTTCCAAATAGGTTCCTTTAACCACTTGCTTACTGGGCACATAAACCCCCTTCGTGCCCAGCCGAAATTACAGCTTCCGGCACTGCGTCGCTTTGACATTTGCGTGGTCGTGCGATGTGGCTCCCAAACAAAATTGACGTTCTTTTTTCCACACAAATATAGATTTAATTTTGGTAGTATTTGATCACCTCTGCGGTTTTTATTTTTGCGCTATAAACAAAACTATATATATATTGTTTTACTTGTTGCTATAATAAATATCCCATTTAAAAAAAAAAAAAATTCTCAGTTAATGCCGATACGTATTTTTACGTATTTTTGTAAAAAATAAAAATAAAATCGCAATGAGCGATTGACTGGCAGGGAAGGGGTTAACACTAGGGGGTGAGGAAGGGGTTAAATGTGTATCCTGGGTGTGTTCTGTGTGGGGGGAGGGGGCTGACTGGGGGAGGTAACCGATGCTGTGTCCCTATGTACAAGGGACACAGATCCGTCTGCTCTCCTCTGACAGCACACAGAGCTCCACATCCCTGCTGTCACCTGCTGTGTTCCCGCCAATCGCGTGTAGCCGGCGGACATCGCAGCCGCCAGGTACACGCATCGGCTCTTCAGCGATGTGCCGGTACAGTGTTTTCTCGCTGCGCGCCACCCAGTGGCGTGCGCGGGTAATGCACTTTAAATGACGTCCAAAGACGTCCACTTGGCACTTGAGAGCCGTGCTGTGGACGTATTTTGTCTATAGCGCGGATCTCAAGTGGTTAAGCTAGTGCATTGTTGGTTCACTTAACTTTTCCTTCGATTTCCTTTGATTTCCCTTTGTCTGAATTTCTCACTTCCTGTTCCTCCTCAGTACACTTTCCCGCATCATCCGCACCGTTCTGGCTGGGGGTTAAGTCAGCGTGCTCGCCCACTTCCTTGGGGGAACACAGCATCTCCCCGCAGGGATGTAGTCCCAAGGGAGGGGGTGAGCAAGCTTACTGAGGAGGAACAGGAAGTAAGAAATTTGCCGCCACGCTTGCGACCCAGTCCGAAGCTCCGTAAAGGAACATGCGGACCAGATCGCTGCAGGTGTCCCGCGATGGGGTCAACCAAGCTGAAGAACGAGGGGTGAGCGTAAACAAACCTTCCCCGTTCTTCTGTGACAATGTCAGTGATCGTCTGTTCCCTGATATAGGGAACGATGATAACTGATGTCACGCATCCAGCCCCGCCCCCCTACAGTTAGAAACACATGAGGTCACACTTCACCCCTACAGCACACCTTTAGTGTTTAACCCTTTCACTGACATTTTCACAGTAATCCGTGCATTTTTATAGCACTTTTCGCTGTGAAAATGACAATGGTCCCAAAAATGTGTCAAGTGTTCGATGTGTCCGCCATAATGTCGCAGTCACGATAAAAAAAAAAAAAAAACGCTGATCACCTCCATAGTAGTAAAAAAAAATTAAAATTTTAAAAAATGCCATAAAAACTATCCCCTATTTTGTAAACGCTATACATTTTGTGCAAACCAACCAATGCTTATTGTGATTTTTTTTTATACCAAAAATAGGTAGAATATGTATCGGCCCAAACGGAAAAATAATATAAAAAAACCACAGAGGTGAGCAAATACCACCAAGAAAGCTCTATTTGTGGGGGGGGGGGGGGGCGACACCAATTCTGTTTGGGAGCCACAACGCACGACCATGCAATTGTCAGTTAAAGCGATGCAGTGCCAAATCGCAAAAAAGGGGAAGGTCCTTAACCTGCAAATTGGTCCGGGTCTTAAGTGGTTAAGAATGCAGCAGTCAGCTTTCCGGCCTGCTCCTTAACAACCAGCTATTCTTCACATAGAATTCAAATCAGTCCATCATTTTTCGACTCAAAAATTTTAAATACATCTGAATTTGTCCAAATTTTGATTCAGACCAAAACGAATTGCATGTGTCAGATCAGTGGAGGTTTGAAATTTCTTTGGGAAACAGCATTGAAGACCAGGCTAGTACTATAGTAAATCGGTTTTCTTTTCATTTTTTAACTTTGCTGTGTTCATTTTTTTTGTTTTTTTTAACTGAAGTTCCACTTTAAATGCTACTAATCAAAATGCTTGGGCAGCACTCATTTACTGTATTTATACATTTTTCATTGGGGAAAGTAATTGCAGCCTGGCAGAGGGGTATTAGACCATATGTTTATGGTCCCTATAGCAACTGCAATGCTACAACACATTTACATGTAAACTAAAAAGCATTAAATAAAAATGTGTATTTCTATATCTCCATGTTCCTCAAAGTAAATTAAATTAGAAATAGTGGATGGTGTTTCCCAACTATACACAGACATACCAGAATTATGGATGGCTTTGTCCTACAGGATATACTTTTTATGGAACGTCCAAGAAAAGCAGAAATATGACAAGTAAATTTCATGCTAACATAATACAATGCTGTAAAGGCCAAACCCCTCCAAGAAATCATCTAGCCATGATATAAACTGCAAACTGTTAAAGTTTACATAATCAAATTTATGGAGCACAAAACAAGCAGATCGCTTTCTGGAAGGTACTCTGTCAAAGCTAAGCTTAGAAACAGAATCTTGCCTACATCGTGGGTTCCATTCCAAAACCACAGCAGGTTTTGATTTAGACTAATCCAACTATTGGTTTTGGAAATATAGGAAAGTTACACATCCAGATGATGGCAATTATTAACAGATTCGTGATTAGTTAGATCTGCACACTTCATTTAGCACTTGCACTGAAGGCTTAGACAAACAACTGCAAGTGGACCAAAATGAGCATTGTGAGGAATTTGAATTGTGTGTGTCAAAACAAATACTAGCACCCTGCTAGGTGTAGCACCCTGAAGTTTAGGCAGGGCTGCCATCAAATTTAGTTGCAAGGCGATAGTTGCCTTGGCCAATTGTTAATTGATTAATTGATTTCTTCCCAGTTCTGGAATTGTTGCAATTCTCTCTTCTGTCACTAGGTGGCATGTTAGCTGGTGACATTAGATAAGAAAAGGGCATAGCAAGGACAAGTTATGAATGAATGGGGTGTCTCAGCCAATTGGCAGAGGTTTAAGTCCGTTGGCCTGCTGATAGAGCTTATTTGGGTGATCAGGGTTCTGTGCCACCTGGATGGCTGTCAGGGTGTCTACCCTGAGGCCTATCCTGGGGGCATCTGGCGGCTAGGCTGTCCAGGGGCCTATCCAGAAGCAGGAGAGCAGGGCAGGTGTGGACTGCGGGATTGTAGTTCAACCAGAAGTAGCTGGATGGGGAACCAACTATGTCAGAGGTAGAAGAACAGTTACCACTAAGGGACCATTCACCTCATTACTGGAGATCACTGTAAACTAAGGACAGTATCAGAGCAAACTTCATCAGCCAGGGACAATGAAGAAGTGGGAAAACTTCAGCAAGTGCCAAGTCAGTGATCCAGCAGGACAGCGGGCTATGCTTGTGGCCATCAGTGAGTGCCAAACCAGGAACCTAGCATGTCAGCAGGGGTGATGCATGAAGAATATCTGAATGTCAAGCCAGGGACCCAGAAGGGAAGCGCGGGTGACACTTGAGGAAGATACGGATTGCCAACGGTGAAAGAGCTCAGGGGATTTAGTGGCTATTGGATCCAAAGTCTAGTGAAAGACTGGAAATTCACTTAGTGAAGATCTATAGTGAGTGATTGTGGAGTAAGCAGAGAACTGTCCGTGTTGAAGATGGTTGAATATAATAATTGCCTTTAGTAACTACTACAAGATTGTTGCCATAGGAGACAGCACTCCTACCTATACAAAAGTAGTGTCCGGCTGGAAGCCTTCACCTGTATAGCTGTCTTTCTATAGAAGTCTCATAGTCTGCTAATTATCATTGCATCTACTTAAGGGTGTCATGGCGCTATGCCTCTCCCCTAGTTCTGTTCAAGAGACAATAAATCTCTTTGCATTCTAAAAGTGTCTGGCTACCACCATTTCATCTTGCATTACACCCACCATGCATTGCAACCCAATCTACACAGAAGCATGTCAGCTGGTCGCCAACTCTGGGAGGTCACCATTAGGCCTCAGGGGCCCCGGGACTTTCCTACATGTGATATTTCAGTCTCTCTAAAGAAAAATAAATAAAATTTGAAAAACTTCAAGTTCTTTGGGAAAGCCTAAACTGTCTCGGGCGTTGTGTGCCAATCGTATGTCAAATATCTGTGGCTTCATCACAGAGATAGGCCTCGCATTCAAAAATGCATCAAAAATCCAGCCAAAAAAAGTAATTGGTTTCACGTCTCCAGCTTGGATTTAAACACAAATCAACCAACAACATGTTGGAAGGGAAGACATCAGGAAAACTATACCTTTCTTCAAACTAATGGCACATTTAAGTTTCAAATGAATCACCAGGAAAAAAGTAATGTAATGCATTACAATATAATAATTTATATAAAAGTTATTTTTAACAACCAGACTCATTTTAAATAGACTGCCGTTAATCCTGAAGACCCAAGTGTCTTGTTACACCAGTCTTTATCATCTCCTATCCACGGTTGGCTTTTCATTAGGTCACGTTTTCTAGAAAATCAGATAGAAACAACTTTTTCTGGTAAAAAAAAAGCTACTTTAACAGGACTTTTAATCCAGTACAGTGGCACTACTTAAAGAGGGATTCCACCTGCGATTTTTTTTTTAAGTCAGCAGCTACAAACACTTACCTGTCCTACTCGCCCGTGATGTCAGCCCTCTCCGAGGCCGATTCCTCAATCCTGGCAGCTCCCGGCACGGCCATCCTTAGTAAGGGAAACAGGCAGTAAAGAAGGACACCGCGAGTAGGACAGAGGAATAGGACCTGCCGCGGACGATGAGGAGGTAGATTACGTACTTCCGCATAGCAACCACTATTGCTGGCAAGTACATTTTTGGTAAAAAATTCAATAAATGAGGGTGGAACTCCACTTTAATGGTATACCATACAGCAGATTATACAAAAATATGCTTTTTAGTAATCAATTACATTTTGAATATATGCAATTAAAATAGCTTACTGTATTTTTATAATTTTTTTCTAAAATATATCATATGTAACAGGACATAGTAGTCTGTTATAATATGGTCAGAAACTTTGAGACCGTCAATGCTGTATAGTATAAAGTGAAGCAGCAGACATTGGTGATAAGCTAACCATATATGGACTTGCCATATTTGGTCAAAGATGTCCCAAGGATCCCCGGACTTCATTGAAAAATAAAATTAAGGCCATAGACAAGACTTAGGATACCCCACCCTTTTAGGTACCAGAAAACCTATTTAGGCCAAATGAAGGGAGCACTGCTGGGACCCTTAGACCTGGACCTTAATGAGCACATCATGGTGACAAGTAGCCACACTGCATCCTTATCCAAAGCATGCTTCTTCAGGTGTTGCAGGCTCCACATCACTATTCTGGCCAAGGCAATCAAGCACATTGAGAACCACCATATAAGCGAGTGCCCCAACACCCTTTCTAATTCCATATAAGCCCAAGGCTGAACAGGGACAAATTGTATTATGTGTCGGACAGCAGGTTTACAGCTTTTGTCTTTGACCAAATGTTTGAGTGCATGGTTAAAAGTAAAAGTGTCCCTAGATTTATTTTTGAAAATATATAAATAAATTTCCATTGAAGGTATGACACTATTCTTTTTAATAAATAGATTTTAATCAAGGGGATACAAAAATGGAGATAAGTGTGACACAGATTTTAGAAAATGCTAGTTTTTTTTTAAAGTAACATTTTTTCTAGTGTTCAGGGTTTTAATGCCCGAATCTCAACCAATAGCCGTAAACAGGAAAGTCTAGGTGCCCACTGGTAGTGCACAGCTGACTAGATTTAGGGGTAATAAATAAGGTCCATGGAATGAAAAATTATGCGATTAAGCTATTTTCTGAGGTGCTGCACCTACCACAAAAGGAGTGTGGTATTTCAGAGCCATCAGATTCTACGCCCCCCCAAATCATGTGGGTAAAGACAGACTAACGCATTGCTCCTCGGCTAAGAACAGACATTAGGTGGCTCTCAGTGTCCCTTTGGAAAGGATTTGCCCACATTTCACATCCCAGATACCTTTTTCACTAAAAGGGATGTAAAGGAAGGTATCCACAAGTGAGACATATGCCAACCCTATCTAAAATAAAAAAGGATTTGGCGTTTCATACTTGCAGCAGATGCGATATGATTACCAATAAAACACAGTCAATTTGTCTATTATTAAAGGTCTGACATTTATATTATTCTATTGCTGGACAAATGCTGGTGGCAAAAAAAAACAGGAAAGCAATTCCACATCACAAAAGAAAACTTTGGAGGTTTCAAAAGCAGTAAACACAGCTTGTCACTTTCATAGCCAATATGAACAAAAATGCATCCAGTTAGAATGATTTCTTTAGCATGAAGTCTGTTCGTTCACTTGTCAAATTCTTTAACATGCAGAGGCCAAACATTTGTAAGAAGCATACATGCACAGCAATCACACTGCAGCCAAGTAAGGTGAGAAAACGTCAAACTATGCACTAAAGAGGCAATAAAAAGGGACTCTTAGGTTACATTAGTTTTGCTGTCATATTTTAAAAAGCTAGGTCACACAAATATGCAGGAACACATTTATTAGTGGGTCGCCTGCAACTCATTACAAAAGACAGGACCCATCCAGTTGACAGTGGCAAAAAAATGTCATAAAAATCTGGTTAAAGTTCAAGTGTTTACTTGGATCTCTCATGTGATGATGCTGTCAAGAGACATCTCAGTATTATGCTCCATGCACAATAGCATGTTTTATAAGCTCCAAAAAATGCTAGAAAAAATGCTTGATGAAAAAGGTCAATAGCATTTTGGTGTTGGCTTGTAGCACCAATTTAGTAGCATTTAACATTTTAGCTAAATTTTGACAGTACAAAAAAAAAAAAACATTTTTTTTCTGATCCTAAATGCTGAAACTTGAAAAATAATTCTAGCATAAGATAGTGTGCATGGGCACATAGAACACCACTATTAACTTTCTAGGAACAGAAAAAATTCTCAAAATAGTTTCAAGGAGCTTAAAAAAATGCTAGTGTGCATGGAGTTTTACAGTGCAAATTGATCGACCCATGTTGCCACAGCTGTGTATAACAGTCATCACCCATGTCAAGTATGCAAGATGAACCATTTTCATATTACTGGGTTTAGTAACACTTTAACCTATCACAATATTTACAAGCAGATTAGGGTATATGTTTTTACACAGGTAGGTTAAAAAAATGACAAGTGGCCTATTCCAAATGAATGTGCTTCTTGACTTTAAACACATGTGAAGTAAAGCAACAGCTGTGTCAGTGGCCCTAAAAGCAATTACACACATAAACTAAAATCCATTGGTGAAATAAAAACGCTGTACAGGAAAAACACTGAAATTGTGCTAGTCAGTCAGATACCATTCAATTGACCTTATAAGCCAGCCTTATTTGATTTTTAAAATGTTATACAAATTCTCTCCTGTCCTGGTTTTAGATTTGGCACTCCATTTGCAGATGGAATTGCCCCCACTGTCATCCAACTGCTTCCTGTGAGCCCAGGTCATCATGAATACAAACTCTTACACATGCATTTGCAAATAAAATTGCAACTAAACCAGTTTTAAAACGCATACTGATAGCCAGGTTAATCTGGTTGGTCGCAGGCTGGTTGGAAAGTAGAGCTTTGAATTCTCCTTGGTCCTTTTTTGTTATGTGTTGACTTCCAATGCTCCTTGCTATAAGGACCAGTTATAGGTGAGAGCATGCTTGATTTTAGGTCAGGCAATGCATCAACACCTTTGCAGCCATTGTGCTACCTCAATGTGCCCCTGTACCTTTAAGAAAAGGTGGGCTCATTCCAGTCCACCCACCTTCATCCATCTAATCAGAATGCATGTGCTTTCACTGTGGAGCCTCTTATAAGTTAGAGATAGGACTACAGATAACAGGGTGCCTTGGCGGAACGCTGTAGCTTATGCATACATTTGTGAAATTAAACTCCTGTTTTAAACGCATACTGTTGGGCAATCTGGTTGGTCACAGGCTGGTCGGCAAGTAGAGCTTGGAATTCTTGAAATTCTCTGGTCCTTTTTTGTGAATACAAGCTCTGCAGTCTGTTGTGTCATCCCACTGCACTTCTCTTTTTATTCACTCTTTCACTGCATGCTGGGAAATGTAGAGTTAAACCGCTCTC